>PVKB01004706.1:13034-128459 GCA_004027205.1 Ctenodactylus gundi
GTTGTAGAATGGATAAATTTAATGAGTTGATAACACACTGCGCTGGGTCCTACGGTAGTTGTATTTTCCACTCTTGGAAGCATTTTTTTCATACTCTTTCCAGAATGACCAGACTACCTTACATCCCCACCACTGTCTCTTTGACAGGCATTCCCACCAACATTTATATCTTCCTTGTGGCAGGCAGTAGCCATTCTAAGAAGCATGAAATGAAGACTCTGAGATTTCAATTAACATTTCTCTGGTGACTAGCAATGTTGGTCCTCGTGTCATGAGACTGTTGATCAGTTATTTATTTTGAGAAATGTCTGTTAAAGCATTGTGGTTTTTTAAAAATAAAAATCAGATTATTTACTTTGTTACTACTGCAATTGTTTAGCCCCTTAGTGATTCGGGATCTTCCTCCCTTATCAGATGTGAACTTTGCAAATATTTTTTTCTAGCCATGTGTTATCTCTCCACTCTGTCAACTTGTTGCTTTACCTGCATAGAAGTTTTTCAGTTTGACTTAATTCTATTTTTTGATGTTTGCTCTTGTTCGGTGCTTGGGGGTGCCATATAGGAGACATTGCCCGGTTCACAGTCCTGGAGCTTTTCTCCTGTGTTTTTTTCTAAGAGTTTTATAGCTGTAAGCCTTAAATTAAATCTGATTCTTTTTAAATTGATGTCTTATGTCTGATAGAAATAAAGTTCCAGTCTCATTTCTCTGCATATGGATAATATTTTCTTCAATATTATTCATTGAAAAGAATCTCTTTTCTGCATTGTGTATTCTTGGGAACTTTGTTAAGACCACGTGTGAATATATATCTAAAAGGACTGAAATTAGTATATCAAAGAAATATTTGCACTCTTACATTCATGTAATCCTGATTTGCAACAGCAAGTTAGAAAAGCAAATGAAGCATCCATAAAGGATTTTCTAGGCATACCTATAATAGAACACTATTCAGCTTTAACAACACAGGGAACTTTGCCATTTGTAACAATACAGATGAAAGTGGAGGAAATGCTAAGTGAAATAAACTAAACACAGAAATACAAATAGGCTTCCTCACTTTCATGTGGGATCTAAGAAATGGAAGTCATACAAGCAAAAAGAAGAATGGTGGGTGTCAGAGGCAGAGGATGATGTTCTAGGCCTGGAAAATATTGGTCACAGGTTACAAAATTTAAGACCAAGAAGAGGAAGGAGTTTTATTCTTGTATAGCACAGTATGATACTCGCTGATAAAATTATGTAATAATATTTTTAAATTCCTAAAAGATTGTTAACATTGTTATCATAAAAATTTGAAGGTTAGATGAAGAATATACATTAAGTAGCTTTTGAATTACATCCTGTACCACAAATGTATGTCATATTATATTTCACATAAAAATAAAAAAATAAATCCTGTGGATAGTTTTCTAGGGTTAAAAATTTCAAAAACTTCACTTTAGATATGTGGGGATAGAAATATCTATGATGTGCTTACAGGTGAGTATGAATTTTTAAAATTATTTAGTTTATTTAATAATATATATATTAAAGCCAGGTGTGTATGGTGGTACATTCCTGTAATCCCAAAACCCTGGCATCCTGAGGCAGAAAAATAAGCTTGATCCCAGTCTGAGAGGCTCAGTAACTTGGAAAATAATTGCCTCAATACAAATAAAATAAAATAAAATAAATCTGGAGATGTTGCTCAGTGCTAGGTTAGTCCTAATCCTTTGTTTCAAAAACAAAAAGAACTTTGTTAAAATGGGATTATCACTTTAGAAACTATAGATATCAAAAAAGATAATAGCAGGCACATTGGTCACACAAAATGCTTAATGAGACTTTGTCCAAGAGAAATAAGCAATATATAAAAGAATCACATAACATAATTAGATGGATTTCACTCTAGGTACGCATGATTGGTTCAATACACAAAAATCAATCAAAGCAATCTACAATGTTATCAGGCTAAAGAAAAATAATCACAATATAATATCAGCTGATGCAAAAAAGTAATTTCACCAAATTTAAACTCATTTGTGATTTTTAAAAAGGTAAAGATATAGAAGGAAACTACTTCAATTTGACAAAGTGCATCTACAAAAACCTACTATAACGTAGTTAGGGATAAGAGACAGAACACTCTCACTGTAAGAGGAGCAAAATAACTAAGTATTCAATACTTCATCCAATGTGATTCAGCAAAGTTGGAAACTAAGCCAGCATAAACTAAGAAAAAGTACTTAAAACATAAAGGAAAAGAAAACAGTCTTATTTGATATGGTGAATTATATACTAATACCAAATAATCCACTAAAAATTCTAGTATTACAAAGTTCAGAAAGAACATAAGACAATAACTATTCAATTATGGCAATTATGGCAATCTTCTTGCCTCAGCCTCCCAAGTGCTGGGATTACAGGCATGTGCCACCGCACCTGGCTTATGTGGTGCTAGGGAATCAAACTTAGGGCCTTGCTCTTACAAGGCAAGTGCTTTAACCTCTGTGCTATGTCCCCAGCCACTGTATTATAGTTTTAAGATATACTAGCGTTACACAAAACCAGGCAATACCATGCATGGAATATTTATAATTCTCTTATAATTGTATGTTAATATATAATTATGCTAAGAGAAAAATGATAATTAAAAATTAAATAAAGGGGCTGGAAGCATACCTCAGTGATTAGAGCACTCGCGTACGAAAAACTAGGCCCAATATTCTCTCACCCATAGGTGCTATAGTGGTGCGCCCCTGCAATCCCAGCACTCAGGAGTTCGAGGCAGAAAGTTTGTCATGAATTCTAGGGCAGGCTGGGATGCATAGTGAGTTTCAGACCAACCTGGACTACACAAAAGACAGTGTCTTGAAGAAAAGGAATTAAATTAGTATATATTTTATAAATACACTTAGAATATCAACTGCGTAACTTTAAATGCTGAATATACACATTTGAACCAAATAGTCAAAACCATTATTTCATGGAGCTCATTCTAAAATGGGTCGGGGGCTTCCAATATGCTAAGTAGATGTAAGTAATTAAAACACTTATGGAGAAATATGAAGGAACTTTTCAGCAGCTCAAAGTTTTCTTGATGGAATGAGTTAGTACTTAGTAATTTTGGTACATGGTACATAGGCTATGAAAGATTTTTGCAGTAAATTTGCAGCTAAATTATTTGAAGATGAAACTGGTTCAACATGTCAGAAGGACAGAAGGACCTACAAAGAGGGTGAATCCACAGGCAAATACCAATCTTGGTAAGTCGCAGAAAAATTTAAATACATAGGAGCATTTCATGACATATTTCTACTAATTGCATTTTGAAGAAAAAATATTACCACCTCTTTCAGAGAAGGCAAAATCTGAGTAAAAATAATTTAATGTGCTGCGTGACCCTCATTGTTTTTTAATGTACATATGTGTGATTGATTAAGGAAGTGGGGTTGCCTTCCCTACAAGAAGAGACTAGTAATTCCAAGAGGACTCTTGTCAGAATGGAGATTTTCTCCCACAGCCTGCTCCTTACAGAACATCTTACGCACTCTGTGTATCTCAGTGAGAATAGGCATTGTTATGCTTTTCAGATTGTCACAAGTTGCAAAATTAAACATGTGCAGCATAAAAATAGCACACCATGGGGCTGCAAAGGAAGCGGAGCAAAGCCTTGCGGCAAAGTCACAGGTTTTTAAAGTGGGTCTTGAGAAAATATCAGACTAGCTGGTATCCATCAGAGAGAAATGTCCCGATGCCAAGTGCATGGTGATTCTAGAATCGTCTTGACTTGCCTCCTTCAAAGCATAAAGATCATGGCAGCATACTATCATTACTTGCATCAAGTTTATTGACAGATTTTAGAACAGAAAGTAAGTCATATCATACCTTCTGGGAGAAAGGTCTCCCTTCAGTGTGCTTAGGTTAAAATTAATCAAAAAACCATCCCACAAATACCTTCTGTAATTCCTAGGTAATGCACTTATGGGAGTTTTCTACCATAATTTAATGTCATCCAATGGGGACTAAATCCTTGATAGCTAAGAGAACTCTATATCACCTTGTTATTAAAGAGATAACATAATATCGATAAAATTTCACCCATGAGTGAGCCAAAGAGGGGTCTAGGACAAATCAAGACTTAAAAGAGAAAAAAAAAATGGAGGCTGAAGAACCAAAATATATTTCCTGAAGGCAAGGCTGAACTACATTCATTTGTTTTTAAGAAGCAGAGCCAGTGTTTGCCATATGAGTGCTCAGAGGAAAACACAAAAGGCTTACTGCATAACTATAATTTTGCAGAAACTATCCCGTGGAAATGTATCTAGATAGATGTGAGAGTACTTCAAGAAGATTCTACCCACTCAGAGCCCTGTCTAAAGTCCTTGTTATCACTGACATGAGAGAGAGGAGAAAGTGACTTTGGCTGATGGAGAGCCATGATGCCAATATTATACTTATAGCAACATAAAAAGACTGTAGAGTTGTCCTGAGCACAAGTATGGCTGGCTTCACAGGCATGGAAAGGTGTCTGTGTGTCAGGTGGAAAGTCTTCAAAGAGAAGAGGTCATGGACAGGCCAATAGGGAGACAGGGCTGTTTCACCAGTGTAAATTTCCACCGAGGTTTTAAGATAGGAGAGTCAAATGTGTTCTTAAGTCAACATTTGACAAAAAAAGGATAAGAACAATGTCCTAAGAATATACATATTAGCTATTTTCTTCATGAGACATTTTTTCCTCCATATCTCTGGTAGGCAAATGGAGGAGGAACTGCGGCTCTAATTTAGTACTGAAATTAAACACCAAAAAATGATCTGACCTCTAATGGAATTCATTTTATGTTGCAAGCCTTCTGATTGACAAAGCATATTCCACAATTACATAAAAATTTAAATTATACACATATACAAATAGTCAGAGATATTCATACACACATAGGTACATGTGCACATACATACATTTTCGACCAGAAGACCATGGAAGCCAGTATATAACACTTGATCCACTTCATCTGAAATACGTGGAATGTCCAGACTTCTCAGATTCAAACTTCTAATGTGCAGATTCAGAATTCCCCAATAAAGGACAGGAAATCTTACAAGATTTTCTATTGATTTTTCAAAAATATCACAGAATTTTGATCATCAAATTGACCTATGCCAACTACCATTTTGGAATAAAAATGAAAAGCCAAACTGAAAGCTGTCGATGACAAATATTATGTCTCCATAAAAGTCCCAATAGCCCACTAGATATTTCCGCCTAAAGCCACCTGCAGGACCGAGAGGCTGGGATGTGGTCTTGGTAATGCATCCCCAGCCTTCCATTTCAAAACAAATCATAGGCAAGTCAAGGAAGTCGCCTTCTCAGTTCTATCACGAACAATCAATAGGCAGCTTTCAAACAATCTGGATCCCCATTTGGCTGCAAGAGAAGCCATCAGCCAGAAGTAACCCTGTGGTGGTGTCTCTTCAAATCGAATGGACTCACACAGGCTTGGTGACAGTGCCTTTTAAAAATGCTTTTTTGAAATAGCCATTGTATTTAAAAACAATTAGGCCATAAATAGGAGTCAAGCTTTAGGATCCAGCACGCTGTTCTCTTCCTTCTATCATTTCTTAAAGGAAAATAATCTCGGTTTTTTCATATATAATACTTGGCTAGTACATGAGTAAGATGAACTCCAGCCAAAAATAGTTTTGTTGTTGTTGTTCATTTGCTTATTGTGTAAGGGGGAAGCACAGAACTTTCTGCTTCATTTTTGGGGGAGGTGGAATTTCAGAAAAGATAAATTTGAGTTTTAGGTGATGAGGCAGAAGCATAATGAAAATGAATATAAAAGAGCAACAAATTTGTCTAGTCACCAGCCAACATACATATGAAGATGACTTAATTTAGTCATATTTTATTGATTTTTCTATTTACTAGGTGAAGGCTGGGAACTAACCCTCAGATGATATTTAGATTTATAGGGAGGATTTAGAAAGCTAATCCAAAATTCAGTAAAAAGATTAACGCTGAACACCACGTTTCAAAGTCATCCATGAATGCATGCCCATTGGAACTGAATATGGAAGTAACCATGAAAGGGGACAAAGGGGACACCTTACGAGTGTCACTGGCTAGTGTGGATCTTTGCTTTAGTGATAATGGAAATTAAAACCAAAGCAGGAGTCTGCATCTACAGGCAGAAACTCTAATTAGAAAGTAAGAGAAAACAAGAAAAGAGCTACAGTATGAGCCGCAGCAGAAAGGGGCACACCTTATTGTCAGAGTGGCCAACTCACAAAAGCAAGAGGCAGATTTTAAGGATGAGATGACCTGAGCCAGGGTCTGGTTGATAATGGTCATGGTTCCTGTTTCCATAGTACTGGAGGAATCCTTATGGCACAAAGGCCAACTGAGTTCGCGTAAAACCATTATTTCTTTGTGGAACAGTTTCAGTCATATAAGATTCTCTGGAATTCAATGTGACCCGGATTTTGGACAATGGAGGTGTCTACACATAGCTCAATGTACCTGTAAAGCTCTCATCTCAAGGTCTTTAAACTTGAAAAGAGATCTGATGGACTAAGTAAATTTATGACCAATACAGTTTTTTTAACCAATGTTTTCTGTTTAATTAACATACCTATATCCAAAGTTTTAAGCTACTAAAAGACACTAAAAGAAAGGCAAGAACTCAAAAGCAACACATACTAATGAGGTTGTGGGGAAAAAGGAACACGTCTACATTGCTGGTGGGGAAACCAGTTGCCAAAACCATCATGAAAATCAGTTTAGAAATTTCTCAAAAAAATCGAATATAGACATTTCATTTGATCCATCTGCACTACTTTTAGGTAACTTTGTAGGTGTTAAAGACATTATAGAACAGTGGTACGTGCACACTCATGGTTATAACGAAGAGTTCATAATAGTTAAATCTTGAAACTAGCCAGTATGTCCACAAACGAACAGATGAATAAAGAAAACATGACTTATAAAAACAATAGAGTACTACTCTGCCACAAAGAAAAATAAATTTGAGATATTAGTAAGAAAATGGATGTACTTTGAGGCCTTTATGCTTAGTGAAAAGAATTAGCCATAGGAGATTAAATATCACATTTTTGCCAATATGAGAAGACCAAGGTATAAATAAGCAAAAAACAAAATAAAAGAGTAATAGTAGAAATCGGAGAGACAGAAGTTGTGGACAAGGGAAAGGTGTGTGGAGAGGGGACTGTAGAAAGAGAAGAAGTGAAACTGCTCAAGATATGACATCTATACACACCAATTCCTCAAGATGGATGTAACTGACATGTATCATAAATGCATACTAATAAATAACTATTGAGAAAAAGTAAAACTTACCTAGTGCAACTTATCTATAGGTCCAAATTAAGAGTCAAAGTTCTTAGAAAATACTGCTTTTAAGCCCCTATCACAGAAGACAATGCAAAATTCTTTTAACAAGTAACAAGATAAAGGCTCAGAAATTTTTTGTCCTCCACCTCTATGGTGGACACGGACTATATCAAAAAGCTGTGGTCATACCATCTCAGTTATAAATGGCATTTCCCTATTTCTTACTTAAGATTGAACTGACTTATGCTACTATTTACCATAAACAGATTTTACTTTAAAAATATATAAGATGCAAATTGAAAACAAATTTTAAGAAAGGCTAAAATAGAAAGCAAAGAATAAGGGAACACTCCAAATTTATGGTATTAAGACAGAGCTATTTTCTATTGGTCCAGTGAAGAGGATTTTCTCACTTACTCAAACACTTGGAAATATTAGATGCAAGGACATTAGATAATCACAGAGTTATATTTACTCAATGGTATCATATCCACAAGTTATAATTCTCTTTAGTCCAAGTAATCTCCTTTGTGTTAGCTTTCTAGCACAAATCTTTTCTAACTACATTAATTCCATAGGCCAAGTTCCAAAAGAAAAGAAAAAAAAAAAGCAGCACATATTGCAGTCTAGCAGGCAATAATTACCCACACCACCCAGGTTATGACAGCCACCAGGGCTGCTGGCACAAAGATGGTCAGGTTGCACTGTTAGGAGGACACACACTAAAATACCATCATGAAGAGTGAGGCCACAGACCAGGAACCAAACACTACTGCAGCCATTCTGTCTAATTTATATATTCTTATTTTGACTCACAAAAAGGAAAAATCTTAGGTTGTAAAAAGAATAAAGACCTCCTTCGGATTTCACCTCCTAGCTCCACAGCAGCTTGACTGAGTGAAGGAAAAGAATGACTCGAATCCTCTGTGCCTTTGCTTGTCCTTGAGGGTGCCCGAAGGGTGCACTTCCCAACAGCGCCTAAGATGATCTCACTGCACACGCGCCCCTGCAACTGGCTGTCATACTCCCATCTCATCAGAGCAACGCGATTAAATATTCAGGACCCCGCCATGGTGGTGCATAGCAAAGTAATGCAGGGTGCTGACCTTCTCTATGAAAATCAGTCAGGGAACGAATGTGGGACGTCGGGTGACGCTAACAGCTATGTGCTGTAACCGAAAACCCCCTAATGCAGTTTGCATGTTACATGCTCTCCAGTATGGTAAGTGCCCTGTTAAATTTGCACTGCAGAAAACGTACTAAAAGCAATTTAAATGTATTTTGCAAATTCATGTGAAGATTTATCCACAGCTGAGTCTGCTTCACATGAACCTCAGAGGCAACATATGCCAGGAGCAGGCGGCACTGAAATGGGCTCAGAGTTGGCTTCTGGTCTTGTTCTCAAGGACTGAGGTAGGTGAGTTGGTCCAATCTCAATTATCTGATCTTTAAATCAAGGGCATTGTATCAAATAGTCTTTTTTTTTTTTTCAGCTTAAAAACACCTACAGGTAGAACTGCAAATATTTGGAACCACATAATGCCCCATAATATAACAACAGTACTTCCATTTATTCACCCTCACTCGCTCTGAGACACAGGACATTTTCAGCTGTCCTGCTACCCCAAGTCATACTGCAATAAATAGCCCTGTACCTGTATCCTTACAATAGAAAACTTTCATCTCTGCAGGTTAGTGTCATCAAGTTTGAGGCATGCCTACTACACCGTGTCAATACAAAGGCAGGCTCTAAAGATATGTATATAATAAAGTCCTAGGTTTTCTTTACGAAATAGAGCAGGATTCTCTGCAGCTGTATATTTAATTTGTAAAAAACCGCAACCTAGTTCATCAGAGAGAAAGAACAGATGTTAAACGAATAAGGAGACTACAACAAAAATAGAACTTCTCACTACACAGTGCTAACACGGAATATATAGACTATAACATTTATGGATATATGAACAATTTTAATATGCACCTATGAAAAAGAAATACAGACTAATGGAAAATGCTCCCCTCATTAAATGATAAAAAACATAGGCAATATTTAGAGCCTCTTTGTTATTCTATTATTTACTTAGGTATTTATTGCAGAAAAGTAATAATACAAAAACAACAACAAAAATAAGACTATGATATGAGCTTCACTGACAGAGTCTATGGCTATAAAATATCAACAGTTTCTACTGATTCTCATGGGCAGAAGACCAAGATGAGAAATTTTCCTGAATTTCATGAACTAATATTTACAAAAGAACAAGTGAAGTAGGTTTTATTATCCATCAGGAACAAAAGGGAACTAAGGCTCAAAAAGACTGAAAAATTATCTATGTTCATTGCTGAACTCAGGATCATATACTCTTAAATACGACTTTGAAATGCATGTTTAAATTATGAAATACCACAGCCCAAATTCCTGCCCCTTGAACCCTTCCTCACAACTACCTTGTTGCTGAATTATTGGAAAACATTGGATTCTCTCTTTACTACTTTGAGAGTCATTGTAATTAAAACAGATAAATCTACATCTTAGAAGTACCAAAAGCAAAAATTAGTATGATTGCATGTATAATTTTGCATAATACTAACTTTTCCATTAGAAAATATTTGTCAAAAATAGTAAGTTTGAGATTCTTTATACCAGACTACAAAAAATTTAGGAGGGACGAGTTGAGCAAATTAGGCAATTTTTTGTGGATTGGGTTTATTATTGGTATTTTACACGATATTACCTTGTATGTAAATAACACAGGATTAGGTAGGGAATCTTACCTTCACAATTTATCAGCCTGAGAAATAGGCTTTCAATATTTGTAATTCTGTCTTTAGCAAAGAGCTAATTATCTCATGGATATTTGGGTCATTCTGAAGATTCTCCAATAGTGGATGATGGATGAATTATTATTGATGGCTTATTAATGGATGATTATTATTGATGGATTACTCTTATGAGCTCATTGCTGACACCTGTCTTGTGATGCCTTCTCTCTACTTAAAATCTCCTCTGCATCTTTTTCTCTCAATGGCTAAAATACAGATTCATTTCTAAAAGGTTTACCCTTGCACTCATGACATAGACCAATGTCATGGCGGCTGCTGTTGTGTGGGATTCAAAACCTGTTTTCTTTGGAAATCTGAAAAAAAAATCTGGCCATAAAAGTCATTAGCCAACGTATTTTTCATTCTTGCCTCCCCACCCCCCTTCCTGTATCTCTCTAAGCATGTGTCACTCAGGAGATAAGACTGCGTGGACACTTAACTCTATGAAGAGCAAAGACCACAGACACAAGACATCTGAACTTCTTATGCCCCTGACTTTGCCCAAAATATGAATTTCCTTATGTGTAAAGGTAATTAATAATGTCCACCTAACAGCCCTACACAATAACACTCCCACAATAATTACATGAAAAAATGTATATAAAACCCATTGCAAAATATCTATTGTATGCAAGATGTTTTTTTTTTTCAATGAAAGTTACTATTGATACTGTTAGTATTACTGACCCCAGGTGAGAAATAACATTTTTCTAAAGAAAATGTCAAATAAAGTCAGGAGGAACATCCAAAGTCCTTGCAAGTGGTACCGAGGAGAATCTTCTTAACCACTGATGTTATTATTACTTGGATAATGGGAATCAGTGCTTTTCTAAATAACTAAATGTTTTAGAGGTTCTATGAGAATATGTCTGCACTCTTTCTTTTATCATATGAGTACCGGCTTTATAATCAATGAAGAAAATCACCAAAGTGATTATTTTTCAGAGTATTAGATCAGAGACTGACTCATGATTGAACTGCATTCCCACCAAAGACTCTAGAACCGAATGAAGACAGCATGAAGAAAAAAGCAACCAGAGCTTAAATTCAATTAAAATTTTAAGAGCCTAGAAATAATACCGAAAATACTGTCTACTCTCATGTGTTATATCTTCTGAGGTGATGGTTCCACTTGAAAATTGTACAAAAATTAAAATCTTTTGAGACTAGTGTGTTGTAGTCAATAATGGCTGTAAATCTAGTGGTTCCTAGTGGTAATTCCTCACTCGCAGGGGCTAGAAGTTGCCCACATCTCCTTCCCTGAGCATGTTAACTGGGTCACTGTCTCCCCTGCCGCTTGCCTGCCTTTCTCCTGGTGTTTGTGAGAAGGTTACAACAATGAGCTCATCTCTGTCACTGAAAATCCAGGGCTTGGGTAGGGAAGCATCAAGAGAAAGGAATGGCAAGGAAAGAAAGATAAGAGTCAGGCATAGGGAAAATAGAAGACAAGAAAGGGAGAGGATGGAAGAAAGGAAGGATGGAAAAGAGGGAGGGAAAAAGAAGGAATGATGAGAGGGGGAAGGAAAAGAGAATCTAACTTGGCATGTTAATAGTTTCAAAGAGGCCGCTCTTCCAAACCCTTGAATTTCCTGCACACTTGGCTCATTCACTTTGGAAAAAAGGCAAAGCAATGGAAAACATCCTGACCTACAGCTTTTAAGATTCTGTATGAAGGGATGTGCAATAGCATCATTTAGTAGCCAGCCTTTTAGAAGTACTGTATTTTATAGTTCCAAGTTACTCTAGGTTAATGGTCACCGCTTCTTTCCCTGTTGCCAAACTGCTTTGAGAGAATGAATGGAAAACAAGATTTTCCTTAAGGAACTGGAACCAAAAAAAAAAAAAAAAAAAAAAAAAAAAAAAAAAAAAAAAACTTTTATGCCTTTATCACCATCTTACCTTGACATCACTTTAGGTGGTTTATCTTTGCCATTTCTGCTACAAGACAAATTATTTTCAACTCAGTTTAACAAATGTGGGCTGAGTTCCTTATGGCTTTCCTTGTATCCTACTCAAGGAACAGAGAAATTCTAGTTGCTTGAGAAACTGTGTGAGTGTGTAAATATCAGGGATAAGTTCCATCAGTCAAAAATTATTGACTGGAAAAGTCATATTGCAAAGATTAATCTGTTTTCTCTTGAGAAAATCAACCACATTCATGGTACAGTTTTCCATTTTTCTTTGTTCTTCCGGTTCCATAAATGCAAAGTAGTTCACTTGACTTTTACATTATTAAGTCACAGATTCACTCAAACACCTATTAAGAAAGGAACTGTAGAATCAGCTAACGTTGATACAACTTCCTTAAGATCAGTAGTAAAGTAGAGACACTAGGGATATTATCTAACTGGGGGGAATTAGTGTGTACTATTGATTAATATGGTCATGTAAAAGTTTTTCCTTTAATGATCTCTTTTTATGGGGAACAACTAAAGGTAAAAATGAACCAAATATGTCTTGATCAGTTTTGATGGTCATACCATTTTCCAGGGGGTCCCAAGCCTAAGCAGAATCATTAAATAAAATTTTGGATGCAATTTTCAATATGGAACTAATATGGCAGTCTTTATTTCTGATAAAGAGGCAGATTCTTCTATTTCTATGAGGCCCTGTAACAGGAAGTTATTAGAAAAAATATGGAAGTTTAGTTACAAGATGATCTTGATCTGATGTCCATGTTTACTTCAATTATCAGTTGGGAAAATTAGAATCACATCTTTTATGCGCTCTGATTGAACCATTAAATTTTTCTCACCTTCAAAGTTTGTTGTGTCCAGCAACAAAGACTATAATGCTTTGTTATTAACAACATGGAAAGTTTATTAACCAAGTGCTGATGTCACTCCATTTAAGCAGCCCTTCCTCTTTCTAGGATGACTATTAATAACATAGTGTAAGTAACTTTGGAAACACTTTGGAAACAACTACGTGTCTCCAAGAGAAAAGCAAGTTCTTGTGCAGGATTTCTATCCACTCAAAGGTAAGACCTGAACCTTGGAGTTTTTCTGTTTCTTACATGGTCTTGAGAGAGGCTTACAAACGTCCTTTTCCTCTTGTAGACCTATTCACTGCTGTCCCTAGGCAGTGTCGCTCAACACTGCAACATTATTTGGGGCCGAATCTTTTTATTCAGAGTGCTAGCCTACAGAGTATTCAGCGGCACCCCTGGAATCTTCGTACTGAGTGTAAGAAATCCATGATGTCAAACCTTCCCTAATGTGACCATGTAGAGATCTCACTCTTTGTAGAGAAGTGCCATTCTAATCTCAAGAAGTTGATCAATGAGAGTACCATGGATTCTTCTTCAGAAATTAAGGATTCTGATTTTGTGTGTGTTTTTGATAACATTAACTACCTCATTCACTATATATTAACTGTATAGTACCCTATAACCTAGTGAATTATACCAATAAATCAAATACCAGCAAAAGTTAAGCATTGAGCTTTTTATGACCCTCTAGAAAAGCAGAGCCATAGTTTTTTGCAAGCATTAGGCCATACCATAATCAAGGGTACAAAATTTTTATATCAAAGAAAATCCACCTTTCAAATTTATAGTTACCTGCACTCAGAGATCTAAGACTGTGACAAAGAAGCAACAGCCAATAGTCCCTATCTTTCTTCTTTTTTTTCCTGTCTTTTTCTGAATAGGCAGCAACATGACTAGGTTTTGTATTGGGCCATATGACAGAACTCTTCTTTTTCCCTGTTTCCCAACTTCAAGGACTTCGAACCCTGCCCATTTACACAATGCCCACATTCTTGCTTACTATTTCTTTCTATGACATAGACCCAGCTCCAAGTTCCACTTTACATTTTAAAACACTGGTTATCAATTTTTTGTGTTTTAATGCATTGCTTTTGCTCAGACCAATGGCACCTATCTGAACTCTATTCACCGGTCTCTGAATCCTGGATTCCTGCCTTCTGAACCTGCTCATACTGTGGCATGGTGGGGCCACTCAGAATATAAAGAGGTAAAAATTTAACAGTAGGGCAAAAGAGAAAAAGAGGCACAAGTCCTCAGGAACACCCCGCTGAGTTTATAACTGGAGAATGCCACAGTGTAACAGGACAGCAGGATGCTGTTGCTTGTAGTAAACAGTCTTCAATACAGGAACAGGTCTACTCTAAAAAGAGAGTAAAGAAGGACTATGTTTAAGAAGAGTTTTATTTCACCCGATTAATACAGAGGTACAACACCAGCAGGGATAAGCTTTATCTGCAAAGTAGACTTATTTAGAATACAAGTTTCTCCAATTAAATCTTTATTAACTGCTTTATATTTATGCTTCTTACTTAGGTTGAATCATATGAAAAAATTACATAGGCAAAGATTTACTATTACACACCAAACCCAATTAATACTAAGTTCTTAAGAACAAGAAAAGAGTTGCTAAAATCTAGCAAAGCCTTCTTCACAAGCAAGCACATTAAAAATTTCATTAAAAGAATTCATTTCTATTTTGCTAATATTTCATGAATACTTTCTTTATGACATGGATAGTCTTATGATCACAGGAACCTAAGAATATTAACGCTAATTGGTAAACTATTACTGTGTGGAATCACTTTGTAAGAGAAGACCGTGTCAGCTATAGCTAAAACGAGAGAACTAGGTTATTATTTTAATGAGCAATCCATTTACAAAAGATCTTTCCTGAATCCTTACATACCTATTTTACCAATGTTTGTCTTTTTATTTCAGATGTCAACAACTACATTTTGGAAACAAATGTCTTGCAGCAGAATCAATAATGCACTTGGAATTTGCCATTCCTAAGATGACAGCACTCGGCAGCAGAGACTTCACAAATGAAACAAGCCAAAGACTCATATTAAATTTCAGGACACAGCTACCACCACAACAAGTGATCATGAAAGAATAATCTTTTCTGCAGTCAATATCATATAGTTGCTAATCGTTATTAGAAGCTAATTGGTAAAAGTAGCCAGCTTCAATCCTTAAAATGGGAGGTGAGAAATAAGCCAGAGAGGAGAAGGAGACAGAGGGAAGCCTAATTATATTAGACACCAGGAACTCTGGAATGAACTCATTTCATCTTAGAGGAATATAAAGAAATATAAAGGAATCCATTTAAATGCATTATCTGCCTGCTGCTACCTCAGCTGTTACTAACAGACGCTCCAGAGAGAACCTATGGCGAGAAAAGCATCCTCATACATTCTCCTGGTGTGAACCTGGAAAAGGGTGCTGCCGGGCAACATAATTTGGTAATATAGTATTTCACCGGGGTCAAGTTTTGTGTTATAAGCTCAACACATGTAAGTAGAGTGGAAGTTCAGCAAACACTCGTTGAGTGAGGAAGTGAACGCCTCTGGGTTTACATCTCCAGCAGCCCATGCAGTGGTGGCTAGCCCTTGGCCGTAAGCTCTCATTGGCAGTAGCACGAGGACATTTTGTGGCATATGGAAGGAGAAATAATAGCAAGAGAGTCAAATGCTTGATATCTTTCTACCAACTGGCAATAAGAACTTCTCATCCTTAGGACTCCATTTAAACATTTCTTTGCTTGGATTTTATGAGTAAAACACATGCAATTGCTCTTATTATTACATAAAAGATTTTTTATAGTAAGAATAGTGCATCATTTTCCAACTTTCTCAGGGAAAGCATAAATAGAAAAAAGGGTCAAGTAAAAATGCATATATTCAGTCTTCCAAAAACAAATGAAGCACCAGAACCACTGTTAAAAAATTCAAATGAGACTATGTATTCTTGATTTTCACATTTAAATACTAGGAAGGCTCATTTCTTTGAGTGCATACTTGTTTATTTAGAGAGTGGATCTACAATGATCAGTGTGTTGTCACACACTAAAATGACCATGTTCATCAGAGGAAGGCAATGGGCCGAAGCTGTTATGTAATATGACAGCTGTAACTCAAAGCTTGATTAAACTGTGCAGTGAGTTATCACTAACATTTATGTACAAAACACTTTTCTTCGATACAATGTAATGATTCAAAATACAAATATCCATGCATGATCACCTGGTTTTGCATTTTAACTCTACCTTTATTAGCTGTGGGACACTAGCCAAGCTATATAACTTCTCTATACTAAACGACATTACATGATGTTTTCTATATTTATAAGTTGTGTGATAACTTATATATTCTTTGTTTCATTTTCTTTGTTTTCTAAAATTCCCAAAATAAACATATATGTCTGTAGATATGTGTGTGTACACATGAAATTCTAACTAATAATGACAAACTAACAAGCAAAAAGAACAAAAAAGAGCACATTAGATTGGGCAACACATTAGTGTCAAATTTTACAAAGTTCAAAATCAGTTATAACCAACAGTTTCCATTTTTAATTAGCCAAGGAAAATGTAAGTTATACATTCAGGTTTCATAGTTAAGTAATTTCTGGGGGCAAGTACCTGTCAGATATGAGGTAATTGATGAACACACTAAAATCATCACACAAAATTCTTATTATCAAATATAGTTTTTGGCTTTCATCATTACATAACACATAATATATCCAATAATCCTTTTTCTGCCCAACTAATAGGGCACAATTGTAAACTCAGCACTTAGAATTCACAATACCCACACAATCCTTTCTTCCTCTCATAATAATAAACATAAAATCATTCTCATGACCACATTAAAGATCATTTCCTCCAAATTACATGCCACATTTGTAGACATGATTCTGCACTTAAACTGTGCTTATCTGCAAAAGGGCTCTCAGCACTGCTTACGTGTTTTATTTGGGTGTATACATCACTAGTGGAAATAGAAAGATTCTTTCATTTCAAAGGTATGTCTCTTCGGATTTGCACTAAAAACTTAAAGCCCTTAAGAACATACACGTCATATTCAATCAAATTCCTATTCCACTGAGCTCATTATTCTGTCTCTAACAAACAAGAGTTATTTTATGGAAAACCATTCATCTATACAATCTATTGCTAGGTGCTAAAGAAAGCTGTAAAAATTATTCTAAGCCAGCTCAGTATTGTAGGTGCTCATAAATCCTACTGATGAAAGAGATGAAAACGATCTCAGTGTACAAGACTGCCACATCTATGGTTTGGGTGTTGAGGCAGCAGGAAGAACAGAACAGAAAAAGTCTTCAGAGTAGACACTACTAAAAAGAATCTGCAATGAGTTTAGGAAATCAGTAGAGTTTTCACCCATGGCTAGGACAAACACTGACGAAGTCCTATGACCAGGAAGAACTTCACATCACGTGGACCGCAAAACTGGCAGCAGGGGGGGGGGGGGGGGGAGCAAGCTGACACACATTGCTCCCTCCCCAGGCAAAGGCTTATTTTTAGTTAGCATAAGCAGATTAAATCTCCCACACCATTCAGGAAGCCACTAGGATTTTCAGTTGCAAATAGAGAAATCACAAGTCAATTCAAATTACTACAGAAAGCTTGGCAAGATCTTGTGGTTGCTGTGTACCGTTTCCTGGACTCTATAGAGTACTGGGCATCTGGCGCTCTTGCCAGTTACTGCTGGGCCCGCCTGTTATAGCTCTGTGCAGTCTTGCTGAAATGGGTTACTGCTGCCACTTTACTGTGCAAATTTACATTTTATAATATTTTCACATCCTATTGTAATATTTTCATGCCACTCTACAAACAAGCAGGATTTTATTGACTGTGAATATATATATATATATATATATATATATATATATATATATATATATGTACATACACACACACACAAACACACACACATTGACAGTGTAGAATGTCTAATGTTTAAGAGAATAGGTCATAAAAGTTGATGGTTAACAACATGTTAAGAAAAGTCATATCTTCAGACACACAAAAACACAGAAATTTTGAATACATCTATGCACGTATCTGCTGACTTATTTACCTATCGCCTTAGGTACTTACATTACACAGATTTCAGTATAGTAAAAAGGATTAATACAGAAAAGCCCAGCAAGGTGTGTACTGCCTTGGTTTCTAATCCTACTTCATTTCTCTAAGTCATTATTCCATATAAATGAAAGAAATTCTTCACGTACACTGACTCAGATTTCTTCACTAAAAACACAATTGGAAGGTGCTACTAATTTTTATTTTCACAGCTGAAGACCCTCTTCTTAGTTCATAGAAACAACAGGGCTCAAATTAGAGAAAAGTTGCTAGAAAAGCTTGCCTTGATATACACTACATCTTCTCATTTTCTGCACAGTAACTCTATTTCTTATAAATTTTCATATCCTTTAGTAACTAAATCAGATGTTGGGATTTCACCAAGATATTTATGCATATTTTTCAGTAATACGTAGTGCACCTCAAAGGCTATAAAAAAGAAACGTTGGGGTTACCATAGATACAGAACACAATATGGAAAAGACGAGGTTAAGGAAGCACAGAGAGCTCACAAGGTGTGGCTTGGAGTCCTGTGTCTTAGGGCAGTTCAGTCACGCGTAAATGTACAGAATAGACAATGTAAACACAAAGACTGGTGGTCACATGTCCAATCTGCCTCCTATAGTAAGTGAAGGGTTCCTTCCTAGTCTTACATCAACTCAAAAAGAATAACCTTTCACAGGATGGATTTCTTGGGGACATTGTTTGGTCAGTTTGACATAAATGATCCTGAACCGACAGAAATGATTTTGACAATATACTTGAATTTTTAAAGAGCTTTTTGTAAGAGAGTCAAGGACTCATTGAGTCATGATTATATTATACTTTTTAGAAAGGAGTCCAGGAGTGGTAGAACATTGGTACAATGCACATAGGATCCAGGCAGGTCCTCTGAGGAAGAGAACCTTGTAAGTCAGAAAGCACATCCTGAATCATCACAGATCCTCCATGAATGGTCCTATACAGTTGAGGATTTGGGGCATGGACACCACTGTCTTCTTGGCCGAGCATAATCAAGCAGTCACAGAGCTCAGACACATGAATGCATAAGACACGAATCCAGAGGAAAAAGGGGGACACAGAAGCAAGAGAATGGGTTTGAAATCACATGATTCAGACTTTAAATTCTAGCTTCCCAGTCGGCCTGCTCATCAGCCACCCTTTTGTCCTTAGAATCATCCATGGAGCCCTAAGGAATTGTAAAGGTGCACTTGAGATATTTGGTATAAGCTTGTCATTCTTTACATAAATAGCATCTAAGAGTTTAGGTAAGTTATTACTCTAAAATAAAGTGCTATACTGCTGAGTATCACTCAAGGGGCACCTTGTGGCTTTGCACGTACCTCGTGGAAAGTCTTTGAGGGCCAGTTTTTGTTTTCAATATACACAAGGAAAGCTTTAACATCTAGAAAAATACACTCTATTTTCTATTTATTAGCTGAAGAAGTTCTATTAAATTCTTGGCTTTAGCATGCATGTTTATGCTCATTTAGTGACGTATGAACCATACAGGTAGCTTGTCAGGGCATATCTATTTCAGGGCAAAGGGATAAGAAGATGGAAAAATTTCCATTAAATATAGATTGCTCAATACAGAGTGAGTGTATGGGCCTTGTGTAAAGAGATCTGGTGAGCAGGTGACAAGAGACTGCCGTGTAAGAGACATCAGCACAATGCTATCTGCCAACTACATCAGAGCAAGAAGTCAGAAGAAGGTCTCTGGCTCGCTGCTATAATGGTCTTTTCTCTAGTTCATCTTTCAAGCTTTCCTTAGTCAGTTCTTACTTCTTCCTTTGTAAACAGTTTGAGCTGCAGAGGTTCCTGTGAGATGTTAAAACATTCCAACTTTGTGTTTACTCAGCCTGCCTCCCCATTTAAATCTGGCAGATTTCGAATATTGTATGTTTGACACCTCTGCTTTTAAAATTCTAGGATTCCTAATGTTATTGTTAAAGAACTGCAGCTTTCTTTTAAAACCAATAACTTTGCGTCAAACCACACAACCATAAAAAACAGACTTCTTGGCAAATATTTAAAATTTCTCTAGACAAAAATTTCCAGCGCTCTTTTCCTTTTCCTCAGTGATGTCTTGGGGGACACTCATAGTGTTTATGAATAATAATCTGGAGTTGGTGTTTTGGAATATGGCTGGAAAATTGGATATGTCAGATTCCCCCTTAGAAATCATCCATAAAATATGCACTGTAAGGAAGACAAGGGAAGAGAAGAGCCATTGCAAAAGCAGAAATGAAGCCTGACACCCGCAGTAGGTCACTTAGGAAGGCAGGAAACGTTCAAAAACACACTAGCTCCTCCGGATGTGTCTCATTCCGGCAGTGAAAGATACAACGTCTGACAGACATGCGCATTCCAAATTTGGAGTAAGGCCTGCCTGGTAATCTCTTCATTAGTATGAAAAAAGAAATGAATTCATCATTCTTGATATTTTATCTCATCTTATATAAGGGAGAGTTGAAGGCAGCCAAACCTTCTTCTTGGGCAACGTATTGCTTTTTCATGGGCCTGTTCCCTTTTAGTTCGTTCAAGTGTAATCAGTAAATTCTGACAGACTATATTTTAAACAACTTTTTGCTGATTTCCAGTTATAAGTAATGTATTGCTGGCACACTTCAGGTACGTGCTCACTAATATGTCATTGATTTACTAATTAATCAGGACTTTCTGTATTAGAAGACAATTTTTCCCTTTAAAGGGAAAAATTCTGATGGTTTCTCGGAAAAGAAAAACACGAAAAAGCGTCTATAAATGCTATCTAGTATTGCTTTGGCAATATGTGTTTTCCTAATCTACAGGAAACAAATGCTATGTGGGTTAAAAGACTATATATGGAAATAGCTCTAATCCTATCGAGTTCATTTGCATAAAGTCTGAAAAGACTCTATCATAGGAAACCCACGGATAGCAGCAGAGTATCTCGCAACCTCATTAGTTTTGAGGCTTAGTTCTAAAGCGGCGACGGCATCAGGATACTGTTAGCCTAGAGATGTTTACTTCTCTTTCAGATTCCTCAGGGACAAATAACGCAAGAGCAGCGCTGAGGGGGCTTGCTTCTGGGGCACGCAATGTGGCGGGCGTCTGCTCCACAGCTACCGCTTCCACCGCCCGCACAGCTCTCAGGGAAGCTTGGCTTGTGCTTACTAATAAACTGTATGTTAAGCAGCTAAAAAAAGCATCCCGCAACCTACTGAATGTGGCGGTGTCTAGGCATAAAGATGAGCCTCAGAGAGCAGTGGAGGGTGAGCAACGCTTTTGCCAGATTGGACAGAAGCCTGGAGCACAAGTTCGGAAAATCCTTAGGAGACAGGAATTCAGAAAGTAATGCTGCTGGGAAATAGGGACAGTCGAGGCTAACGTGTGACTTCTGCCTTGGGGAAGCGTTTGGTATGACCTTTCGATTAGACTTTATGTCACTGACAGGAGGGCCCTTCACGATCTGGTCCTTCAGTAATGCATCATTTACCGCTATGCATGGCTATTGCTTGTGCAACTTGTCCCCCCTCCCCAACACCTTCCCAAATGTTTATTCACTGAGAAATAATCGTGTTTGCCTCCATTTATCTGGTGGCTGGCACACAGCCTGATACAGAACAGATAAGCAATAGAGGTGGCTTCAATCAATGGGCCAATTCTGATTTACCACTAAACGCTAAGTACTCTTTCTGTATGTTTGGAAATTCACTTTCTTCATTATCAGGAAGTAAAAGATCTAATTCTTCCTAGCCACAATTTCAAATTACACGGGTAATGGAAATCTATATATTATATCTGACACAACACAGCACAAAGATATTGCAATTTGTAACTGCTATTTCTCAAACGTGTTGTTAGTGTTTTCAAATATGGAAATATATCCAAAGTGTCACATGCTATATATAAAGTAGTCATTTGCTTTGTTCAACTTGTTTTTAAGAAACCCCACCCTGGAACATAACTAATAGATCAGCAAGGAGTTTTTCGCATGATTTCCCAGCTGGCTTTTATGACACTACACCCCTCAGGTTTCAAGCCTGCTCAGAAGCGACATCTTCTCAGTCTCCAGAGTCCTTTCACTCAACTCAATCTCAGATCTAAGAGTGACTTTCCAGGAAATTTCATTCCAATAAACATGATACTTCTCAAATATAAATCTCCGTTTTGAGTTCTCTCCTCAGACTCTGCTGTATTCATATATTAACACCTACAATTTAGTGCATGGCAGGCATCTCAAATGTAATCAAAAGAAAACTCCAAATCTCTCTTTTCCTCCATTCTGCTCTACAAATTCTTCCTTCATGGCAATTCCATTCTTCCAGATATTCAGGTTAAAATAAAACAAATCCCTGTCTCTTCAACTCTACACCTAATCCATCAACCAATGGCATTGGCTCAATGTTCAGAATGAAAGCACTGCCTCCCCCTGCCACTCCCGATGACCTAACCCAAGCTTTCTTAACTTATTGCCTTCTTATTGCCATGGCCTCTTAGCTGGCATGCCTGCCCTTACCACTGTGGACTGTCCCTCGTACAATAGCCAAAGTGATCCATTGAAAGCAAAATCCAGCCCATGCTACATCTCTGCTCAAGTGTTTCCAGTGACTCCTTTTCTTTGAAGAAAAGGTGCTTAAGCCACCACATCATTTGCCTTTCTGATTCCCTCTCACTATATCTTGTCCACTAGTTCTTTGTTCCCCCTGGTTTACACAGATGTGATGCTTCTTTAAAAGATCCAACATGCTCTGCCTCAAGAATGCCACCATAACTGTCCCGGTAGGAATGCTTTTTTAGGGACGTCTTCATACATAATTGTAAATCTTGATCTTAAGAAACTATTTTAAATGAAAGTAGATTTATTTATAAGTGAAATGTTTATGTGTATGTGTATATATACATATACATATATAGTATATTTTATTTTAGTCTTTTCAATCTCATTAGAATCTATTACAAAACAAATCCCAAATACACACTACTTAGCCCATTATAAAATGTGTTTTGTTTTAAAAGTATTTAATGTGTAAATTGGAATAGATACTACTTCTGATACAATGTAGGACTCATTAAAACCCATAGTTTGGAATACTCTCTCTGAAGCAAATATCTTATTTCCACACTGAGTAATATATTTCATAGCCTGATTCTCATTGTTTTGAAAACAGTTGTATTTCATGGGGTTTTTTAATTACTCATTTTGTATGGAAAGTTAATCTGATCCCTGTCAACCCATCATTGAATAGATATCAAAAATGTTAATTTTCATAACATAGACATATAATAAGCAGCTGAAAATAAATAATCAAAATAAGTGCCAGGCTCAAGATAACCCAGGGGTTAAGGAAGGAGGTCGAATACAAAGTCTCAGATCTTAAGCAATGTTATCTTGTTTCTCCTTAGCATGATTATTGGCTGCTTAATGTCAAAATTCATCAAATTAAAATCTTTTTCTCTAGACTGTGACATAGTCCATGTTGAGTTTCCCTTTAACCATGTGGCACAGTGCTGGCTCACAGCTGGCATTGCAGGCGTGATCCAAAGTGGACATTATGGCACATATGCAGCATTTGGAACTCGGTCTGATAGACTAATGAGCTACAGTGGCAGTAAGACAGGACACCTTTCAATGTGCGTCTTCCTTGAGGGGAAGGCTAATGGAGAATACATTTCATGAGGGAAACATTGGAGAATTCAGTAAAAAGAATGCGATGACTCCATAAGCAAAGGAAAGGTGAATCAGAGAATTAGAGAACTGCCAAGATGCCTGCTCAGCTGAAATCTTCTCTTCATCTCTATTTGCTCTACATTTCTCTATATCTACAGAGAATCCGAAAATTGTAAGGTGCAATGCACCACAAAGTCATCGGGGTTTTGTCTTTATGCAGTTTGAGAATCTGAACTGACGGGGGTCTATCTTGCACCTGAAGTCTCCAACTGTCAGGGATTCATTACTGGAGAGACCATCTGCCCATTGTTAGACAAGATGAATTGGCAGAAATCTTCCTTCCAGGATTACCCAGGCAGTTCATAAGTTAAGAGAAAGTGTACGCATGTGTGTGCATGTGCGCGCACACACACACACACACAACAGGTCTGTCATAACTTTTGGGCATACCAAATTTGCTTTCATTATGGTAGACTGAGAAAGAAGGTGGGTGTGAAAATAAAATGTGTATATTAACAATAGTTCATTACTAATCACAAGATAGTTCAGATATGCTAAGAAAATATGGAATAAATGATAAGTTACAAATGCCAAGATCATTCTCTTCTCTAGATTATTCTTCAATCAAGACACTTTGGATCATCTCCACAGACCTCACCCTGGCAACCTACGGGCTTACAAACACAAAACTTGTAGTGATCTTCAAAAGCCATACAAAGATTTCACTTTGAAACTTTAATGGGAACAATGCTATAGGAACATTTTAAATATTTCTCTCTTACCGAAGACAAAACTCATAATTAACTTAATTAAGTGATTATCTATGTAATGTTATCACTTCAATATTTTAGAAAATGAGTCTGATCTTATCTTCTTTTTATCTTCATTGAACCAAACTTTTCCAAAGCGTGAGAAATTCTTGATGGTCAGTGATGAATCCCCATTTAAAAGTCAAAATGGTTTAAGATAGAGCATGTTTCACAAGCAGGGAAGACCTTAGAGGTCAACAACAGACTTCAAAATTAAAATTTTACTGATATTTATTATTTTTTATGTATACACCAGTTATCCCAAAAATTCCATATATATATATATATATATATATATATCGCCATATTCAAAGTCTATAAAACATGAGCAATATAATGAGAAATGAGATTGATTGGAAACCAATGTATTTTAGAATAATTATTTTACTTTAATTAACTTACATTTATTCACTATACTAGATTGTGATTTGAAAATTTTCAAGGACCATATTATAGAATGAAATGATATCTAGCTAAGAAAGTAATATAAAACATTAAAACAGTGACTCCAGATTGTAAAATATAAGATGTTTTAAGATATACAAAGTGACTTCCCCATCTCTTCATTACTAAATCAAAATCCAGGTAATCAAGAAAAAAGTAATGACATCATTTGTCTTCAGTTGTGTTTTCCCAGCTATTATAAAACTCCACACAATATCACACAATACCCCTAAATTGTTGAATCTTACCCAAAGTCCAAAGAGCTGGAAAGAACAGCAGAAAAGAATCTAATCCAGAGCTTCATCCAAGCCCAGTGCTCAGTGGCACCCTAGTATTCGGTGGTCCCTTGGGAGCTCATAACTCCTGAGCAGTTTTGTGCCTCAGTACATTAATTTTTCAAGATCAAATCAGGGGAACCAAGACACAAGTGTTGAAAAGGATAGTCTGTCTCTAACGTCTGCTCAGGATCAAGTATCATCATACTTCAAACCCCATCATACAAAATGAGAGAAATGGCACTAAAACATAAAGGCTTACATCTACTCCTATCCTGAAATACTGTTTCTTTATTTCTGTTCTATATGTACACAATATTAAAAGATTTCTTTACAAATATACTTCCCACAAAACTAGTAAGAAGTACATTGCCAGGTATGGTGATGAACAGCTAAAATCCTAGTACCATGGGAGACAGAGGCAGCAGGATCTCAACTTTGACCCCTGACTCGTCAACTTAAAGACAAAATGAAGCTCCTACTGAAAATTAAAAAAAGAAAGAAAGAAATGACTGGGCATGTAGGACCTCAGTAGGAAGGCCCTGTATTCAATCTCAAGTACTTCCAGAAAAAACCTATGTTAATATTGAAGACAATATATGTTAACTTTCAGTCATTGTGCTTCAGAGCTTGGTCAGAGGACTGGTGGAATGCACTAGTGGAAATGGCTTGCTGAGTAATGGAGGCCTTGACATCATTATCTGGTCCTGTTACACCTTCTTCACTGGCACTGCCCCCTGCTCTGCTTCCCAGATGCCAAAAAAAAAAAAAAAAAAAAAATCAGGTTTCTTCTGCCACTCCCTTCTACCATGAAGTGTCTGCCTTGGAACCTGATGACCACATACTGAGTCTCCTGAAACTGTAAGGTAAATTAGACTTTCCCTTGTTTGAGTTATGAGGTTGGGACACTGTGTCTTAGCCACAGAAAAACTAACTGATACACCTCCCCAAAAAGGAAGCGAGGAACTCAGCCCTGGGAAGGAGGGTGAAGATTTCCATGAGCATCCCCGAGGATCATGGTGGGTCTTTGTATCTTGTATGATTGTATGCTTCATGACTCTTATTTTTACAAACACAGTCCCAACTTTTATTTCAATCCCCTGATATAATAATCATCTTTCACATTAAACTCTCCATCTTTAGGTTCTCTGTGGCTTCTGTCTCCTCGTTAGACTTTAGCTGATATAGTGATCTGAGTTAGAGATAACACAGATTAACTAAAAATACAGATAGGGAAATACAAAAGTAGATAAAATATATAAATATGCTTCACAAATTTAAAGGAGTGTAGAATTTCACAAACTTGTACTAATATTGACACACACACACACACACACTCACATGCACATCATGGCTCAGGATAAGTATTTTTAGGGTCACCTAGAGTGACACATGGGCTTTTCCCCACAGTATAGTAGAGTTATGCCTGATGGTCTTCTGAGAAGGATGTGTATTTATGGAGAAAAAGAAAAGTAATATTTGCAAATCAATGGCTCTTCCTTTTTACTCTTTTGATACAGAAAGCTCTTAGAATAGTGGTTTGAAACATTTCTGTCTTTGAATATGTGCACGAGGCACACCTGCTAATGAGTCACCACGTCCAGCTGCGGCAGGGGAGCCAAGCTCAGACTCTCAGGATTGAGGGAATGGGACAGAAATGCCTCTAGGAATGCAGCAGCATCTTAAACAGAAACTGAAAAAAGCATCTCCCCTTTAACAAATTCTATTTTTTATTCCCCATTTGATTCTTGATTCACACAGTTTGGGCTTTCCCATAAATGTGTATGACATCCTTGGAAATTAGTAGACATAACTGGATTTTGCAGATTGAGACGGCATCATTTGGGAAAAGACCCTGCAGAGGCCTCTGCTTTTAGAAATACATGACCACTGTAATAAGTGTCAGACCTACTCACAATCAAGGGCAGTGACACGTTGCAGGACAGGGCCCTGGGGGAAGTTATTATTACCTTTTATGTACATTTGCCAAAATATTGTTAAGGAAATGTAATTACCAATGGGAGCCACATTTGTCCAAATTATTCTGCCCTCCCAGAGAAACCTGAAATGTAAATAATTTAGATAAGGATTCCAATAACCTAGCTGTAGCAAGTGTCTGTAATTTGTCAGGCAATGCACCCTTACTCGTGGGTAGAAGACTCCACTGTCCTTGAAGCGGCATTTCACCTAAATGCGCATTATAAAGAAAAATAGAAGCCAGCATCAAAACATTGAATTTAAATAAAGCTATTACACTTACACAATACAATGAAATTTCCATTTTCTAAATTCAAAATATAATGGAGTGGTATTACTATAATAAAGACACAACTATCCAGAAAATTTATGAAATTCACAGTAAGTTTCAGAAAATAATTTGAGTTGATTTCATTGCTATTAGAGTTACAGGTAAGAGTCAACTCAAATTATTAAATGATTTCAGTCACTATAACATGGTCAGTACTATTTTATAAAAGGGATCGAAATAACACATAGGACAAAATTGCCTTCAATGATGTACCTCAATTGTTGACAAAGGAAAAAGAAAAAAAATGTAAGTGGCTTTCTTTAGATCATTCACTCAGAGAAATGTATAATTCCAAAAGTACAGGATTTTCAAAAACCACAAACCAGTTCTTGAACACATATTTAACTTTAGACATTTTCTACAGAAAGCGTCATGTGTCCAGAGGAGCAAAACCATGTTGTGAGGATTTTGTTCCATAGCTGAATATTCTCAGGTAAGGAGGGATGCACACCAAAGTAAACATGTCAAGCGTCTGTCTTTGTGAAACGGAATGACTTTGAACCCTGACAAGGAGGAATACCGGGCAGAGAAAACACTGATTTACTTACTTCAGAAAAAAAATCTCTCCTTTCACATCAACCTGCATTCGTAGAGATTCTTCCATGTTATAAACTCTGTGTTAAGCCCTGAGAAATTCAACAATGAGACAACACCCGTTCTTTTAAGGATTTTGTTGTCCTGTAGACAAACCAGATGAGTACAGGAATAAGGAAAATAAAGTTTGGTAAAGTCATAATGAGCACTGGAACAGTGTTGTGAGGTGCAAAGAAAAAAGTCACAAGTGGCATGGAAGAGCCAGGTTGTAATTGGCTTCTGAGAGTCAGATGCCAAATTGTTAGAAATTCTGTAAGCGAGTTAATTAGATTTAAACTGGTTTGTACTATTTGTGCTTCCATCCTACTCAATTAGTTAAGTTTCCCAAAGAGGGCTTCCACCATCAGAACCCCAACCTGGGGGCTCATGCTACCATCCTGTTTCCACATTCACAGCCCCTGCTCCAGACAGGACTAAGGAATCAGACTAACCCCGGGAACTCTTGTATTCCAGGCATGTGCTTTACCACCGAGCAATACTCCCAACCTTCCGTTTAGAAAACTGAAGCTCATAAATCAAGTTCAAATCACTAAATCTCAAACTGAATCCCCAACTTCCTCCCTTCTCTGTGTTCAAAGACAATCAGCTCACATTTTCAAGGGAGTAATGATCCTCTGGCACTACACCAAAAATTCTATGGATTTCTTTACACGCAAATTTAGCTTTCTGGAATCTTATTTTGTGTCCCCAGAGGTTGACACACAGTACTCATTAAAAACTTGCACTCAACATAAATGAATAACTCATCTTTGATTTGCTAAACATGGTCAGCTACAGCAAAAATTTCCTTTTGTTCTTCTTGGCTCTAATTCTAATTAAGATTGTATCTTAGATTCTTGTGAGAGCTTTAAAAGAAACTTCTGATTTGTTCCAATCCTTTCCCTTGAGGGACAGATGCAGGCCCATAAATGTTAGGGGATCAGTAGTGAGTCAGAAATAAAACCTGAAATCTCATCATTTACTAAACTACCATGTCGTGTTACACGAGTACTGTTTTCTTAATAGGCGCTAACCAAAGTTTCACACTCACTATGTGTGGCTGGAGATCACAATCATTCTTTCTAGGATATTCTCACCGAGGGTCATGGGCCATGTTCAGTCATGATGGCATATTTTTCAGATGCACTTTTCCATTTTTATTTTTACTTGATTGGCCAAAATATTTCTGGAAGTGGTCATCCAATGAAAAGATAAAATAGTTGAAGATAAACTGCAGAATTTCTGAACCGGAGGAAACTAGATAAAAACTATGTATTTATTTATTTTTTGTAACCCCTCCCCCAAAGACCAACAGCATATGAGTAGAACCATGGCTTTCTTTATTACAACCCTGGATAAAAACTAATTAGTATAGTAAGTTCTCCATTTGACTTTTGTTGTGTGTGTGTGTGTGTGTGTGTGTGTGTGTGTGTGTGTGTGTGTGTGGTGTGGTTCTACAAATTGAAATGAATTAGCCTTTACATTGGACCATATCCTCCAAATTTTTTTCAGACTCAAATATACTGTCTTCCTGACTCAACCTCCCAGAGTGCTTTGATTTAATAATTATTTAATAAAAGCCACATAGCTATGGAGAAGCCAAAGCAAGAACACACTTCTCCTTCCCATCTCCTAGGCCAGAGTCCTGTCTGTATGCCACACAATTTTGCTCTAATTGTACTGTTGGCCACGACTGACTTATAGCTTACAGTACTGTTCCATGTCTGTTGCTAAAATTAAATAATACAAGCAATATAAGTAAGCTTTATTATAGGACTTTTTAAAATGAAGCAAAAATGATCAATAAACCTAAAACCTAACTTCCCAAAAGATCTAAGGGTTAAATCAAACAAATTTAATAAAATCTTAAGAGGGAAATACAATAATATTAATGAGGAGCAGCTGACGGAAATTAGAAAGAAGAGGAAGGGAAACATGCTTTGTTACTTGAACTATCTCTGTGTATTTATTTTTCCTTCTAGAATTAACTTGTAGAATATGAAATAAAACCCCACACTCTTAAGGTGTTCACTCACATGAAACAAGACAGAAGAACATACTAAGTTGAAATGAAATGAACAACGTGATCGTCCACTTGAGACAAGTGTAAGAAGGACTAGAGTAGATTTTTAAAATTTACCTGCACATTACAAATAAATGAAAACCAGATAATTAACTTGGTCAAAAAAATGAATGTCTGTATTCTACCTATCTTTCAAACAAAATCATTAGTTCCTTTAAAAAATTGTGTTATAGCTTGATGAGTATTACAATGTTAATGTTTGAGGAGTTAGAATGTCTTGTACCCCTGTGTATGTTCTGTTCCTCTCTTGGTCATATTCACGCAAGCCTCGACAATGCTGTCTCTACTTTTCAGTTCCCTTATTTCACCCACTCTTTATGGTCAGGACATCCAATAAACCTGTCATCACACTATCCAAATACGAAAGCTCACTCTTTGGCCCGGCTGTTCTCCAACTTTCTCTCTTTTTGTTCAGCATACTGCAGGACATACTTCTTACTTACCTATTTGCGATATTAGTCTATAATTAATGATACTAGATGAGTGGCTATGTAATTATATCACTAAATAAAAGGGAATGAATTTAAAGAATATAAAGAATTGTCACCTTGTAGTTACTGAATAAAATGATTAAGAGGTAAAAATACCTTGATTCAACTTTAAAACCAGAGTGCAATCATGGGCTACTCATTTCAATAAAAATATAATTTGGAAGCAACAGACTTATTAACCCAGTTAATTTGACAATACAGATTGCTTGATGACTCATAACACATCATTACAAAGAGAAAGAAAGGTAAAAAATACACATGTAGATACATCACAAAATTTCAGCTAAGTATGGTCAGTACAAAGGTTTTATGTTTCCTAAACTGAGAAAATAGATTTTCTCTAATATTCAATGGTTTATTTTCAAGTTACTTTCTAAGATCTATTGATGTACAGTACAAAAGCCATACATTCTTGTTATAGGAAGATACACTAAAATCTGCCTTTGAATATAAAGAATATGTCAATTCGGTTTAAATTATATATTGTGTTTACCATGAAGATAGATTTTGTACCAATGTGCATAATAGTTATTCTTTGATTATAATCTCATCATCTCAGCTTTCTTACTATCTAGTTAGGTTCAAAGTTCATTCCTGTAGCATTTTAAGATAAAATGGACTTAAGAACTTAAAACCTAAAGAATGTTGTGCAAGAAAACTACAAGTAGGAGAGTAAAAAATTAAATCATGCTAGTTTGGATTAAAGTGGTATCCTTAATCAATATGTTATTACTTTCTTGGGTCTGCAGCATAATTTTTCACTTGGCTTCATAAAATTTTAATATACTTGAAGATATATATTAAATGTGTATTCCAGCAAGAAGTATGCATAACTACTTTTAAAACGCAAGCCTTAAAAGAATTTTCTTGGTATGAAACTGAATCAATGTTTTCAAAAGATTTTTACCAATGTATAAAGCTTCTATTATTTTATTTCCTTTGTTCTTATATCAATGTAGGCAGAATTCTTTGGAATATCATTCAAAAATGACTTGTTCAAAGGTGAAAAAATCATATGAAAATTGCTTATCAAACATTTGACAGCATATAATTATTTTCAGTAAATTTCAGTGATATAAAAACTATGATAGTCATGAACTAATTCAATTATATATGCATATAGAACTACTATTGCTACCCATATCATTTTTGTATGGAGAGAAAATTATACTTGTTAACTACACTTGTGTCCAAAAATATTTCCTGTTTGTCCTGACTGGCTCTTTTGAAGTAAATTGTCTAGGTTGAAGCCAATTTTCTGTTCCTTTCATTAAAATCTAAGTATAATTATGCGAAAAGAGAAATGAATAAAAAAATGTCTAAACCAAAGTATGCAATGGTTTATTCAAATGAGGTAGCTACAAAAAGCAGGACATATTTAATTTGCTTTCATTTTCATAAAAACATTAAAGAAATTGGTCTTAATCTCTCAATGTAAGCTTAGCCCAAAAGTATTTCAAAAATATAAAAGACATTGCATATACTTGAATAACCATAGTCAAGCAAATTTTTAAAAGCTCAAATGTTTATATATGTATATATACACAGATTTATCGATATATATATAAAATCAGCCTTCATATATGTAGACTACATCACCTTAGACTCAAACTAATCTCAGATAGAAAATACTTTGGAACAATAATTTCTACTGTACTGAACACATATATTTTTCTTCCTTTCCATTATTCCCCAAGCAATGTGCTACAACTATTTACACTGCTTTTCAAAAGTATTAGTTTTTGTAAGTAGAGATGATTTAAAGCATCTAAGAGGATTTATAGGTTATATGTAAATATTGCATTTTACGTAAGAGGCTTGGACATTTCAGATTTTGGTATCCATAAAAGCCCTGGAATCATTCCCCCAGTAGGCTGAAGATCACGGTAAATGCAGCCATAGAAAAATAAAAGCTTTTCGCATAGACTGCGGTGCTTTCCAACAATTAAATATTTACATAAATGCATACTAACCAACTGTAAGGATTCTATATAAGTTATAGAAAGATTATTGAGGCAGCTGGAAGTGACAATATTTTCATAGGAATCTTTCCTTCCTTCCCTCCCTTTCTTCTTCCCTTCCTCCCTTTCTTTCGTCCTTTCCTTCATTTCTCCTTATCTCTCAATTTTTTCTATTCATTTTTTCTCTTTCTAAAAAATTAATACCACATATGTTAGAAACTAGTATGTACAGACATTTGGATGGTAAAAAATTATAGAAGGAATCAACTTTGGGGGAGTTTAATTTTTGCTAAAAGATGAAAACTTTAAGATTTTAAATCAGGTAGATCACGTTCATTTAACAATGCTCTCTCTTGTATGCAACAAAGAAATTATTTACCTTTACTCTTTCCAATTTCCTCCAAAGAAAAATGGCAAAAATTTTAAGCCCACTATATATCTTGAAAATCAAAGATAATAATGAATTCCTTCGGAGAATTTTTACATATAGTAGGTGTACAATACGTGCCACTAATGTGATCTTTCTGTTTATACATCAACAGCAAGTTGTAACTAATTCTGTGCTTTATACTTTTAGATTTATAGACAGTCAAGGAAATAAAATATGTTCAGAGTTTTACATAGATCTAAAGTAAATGATCGCTCAGAAATGATGGTTGGACACTGGTTGAAAAATATGTTGGTTATTACCAAAAGGAAGACAAGGAAAAATTTAGAGATGATGACGCAGTATCTCAGAGAGATACTAAGGACATCAATATGGCAGATCGTGCACGCCTATAGTCCCAGCACTCTGGGGAAGAGGAGGCAGTGGGCTGAGGTAGGAGGATCCCCGGTTCGAGCCTAGTCTGGACAACTTAGTGACTTCATGAGACCCTGTCTCTAAATAAAAATTTTAAAAGGGGCTGGCAACCCTGGACTCAATCTCCAGCACCTCAATCAATCAATAACTGGTGCATCCTTCCTGTCCAGGGAAGTAGCACTATTCTGTAAGGCTTATCTATAATGTTTCCTGATTTTATCTTTTCCTGCTTTTATGAGGAAATAAATGAAATGACAGCTAGGGCAAGCAGACCTCTGCCCATGGTGGATACTACTTTACGATTCTAAAAAATAACTCGGTACATGACGAGACAGACAGACTAGAAGGAGAAGTAGATCTGCTAGGTACTGAAACAGTAGTGGTAGCCACTAGCAGAATGAGTTCTCATCAGCAAGTGACTGGTCCTGTAAGAACTGCTACCTATTCCAGAAGTCCAGGGCATGTCCTATCTCCATCTCACTTACTGAGGAATCCTTGACCCTTGAATGAGTTGGGCATTTCAAAATAAGATCTGAAAAAAGAAAAAGTAGGTCCAAGAGGTGGGCTTCAGAATAATATGAAAGTCCAATCACTGCTTTCCACAGAACTCCAAAAATTCCAACTGAACCCAGATGGTTATGCAATAGTTTTCATTTTACATAGATGATTTTATAAAAACAATAAAGCAAAGATACATACAAATTTCAGTTAAGAGGTAACACACTTTCAAACTGCTGGAATTAGAAATACAAAATCATTTGCTAACTGTGGATATCAATATAGTTGAAAAGACATTAAAAATGCATTTTTCTACTATATAAATAGGAAACAAGTGCCATATTGCAGGGGAGTTACCCAATGAAAAAAGCATTGAGTAAAAGAGTTTTTTTTTTTTTTTTTTTTCAGGGCTGAACAAAAGTGACAGTTGCAATGTGGTTTTGTTGTCCTTTGCTGCCCTAAAAGTACTGCGGCAGAGGGGTGTGCCTGAGACTAAAGAGCTCCCCCGCCCCGGAGGCTCTGCTGCAGATGGATGTTCCACATGGTAGGGACTCACTGCCCCTGGGATTAAAGGCAGCAGTGTATTACATTCAGCTTGATTCTGCATTGCCAAGCAATGATCCTGATTGGGACTTGGTCCCTGTGTGAATATTCAACTGTGATTAAAGGAAATAGGCAGAGGAAACCTCTGATCCACATGTCAACTCTATTTCTCATTGTAAACTAGGAAGTTACAACTCTGCTTAATTTTTCTCAGTCTCTTGTGGGTTTTGTAAATGTGAATTAGCATCTCAAGCTCCAATTACTTATGACATTAAGAAATGTGACAGTTACTGCTAAATTTGCCAAAGTAATAGTGTGTATTTGCAAGACACTCTCCAAAGTAATTGAGGTAAATATGGAATACTTCTTATAGTGAGGCTTAGTCCTACTCCTCAAGGAGTTTTCAAACTAGAAGTAAATTATGTACACACAAGAGCGAGAGGAAAACATAAGGCAGTTTGAGGTCCAACAGAATAGTGAGATTTACAAGCTAAATAAACATATAAAGGGCATAAATATATACTGAGGGTAAATACATCGTGAAGATATCTCTGCTGTAATTTTGATGGCAAGGACCCTTGGACCCTTGAGTTAAAGGCTTTGTTTTGGGGTTGGCTGTGTCAGGAGGTGCTGTTGACTTTCAGGAGGCCTAGCCATGTGGGAAGTCTCAGGTGAATGCAGTCAGACTCTCAAAATGATTGCAGAATCCTGGCCCATTTTATCTCTGATTTCTGGCTGGTGATATAAGCAGTCTTCTCAGCCAGCTATATTTTCTCATTAAGATGTGTCACCTTCACAGAGGCCCAAGATATTGGTGCCACGCAATTTTGGACTTGAACTTGCAGAATCGTGAGCCAAAACAAGTCTATATATGTTATCTGTTCACATTATAGTAACAAGAAGCTAAAAAAATATGTTTTAAGATTATTTATATTTTCTATAATAAGCATGTATTTAATTTCAGAATAATATCCAAAATGCATTTAGAGTGTGTTCTTTTGTAAAGTACGAGTTACCACAGGCTGGGAAAAAAAGGAAAGATCTGCACTAGAATTTATTTTTAGTTGGTAGAAAGACAAGCCAGCGGCCACCAATCACCGTAAAAAGTTCTTATATTAGCTTCATTACTATCATCACATATCAGCACAAAGTCATGCTTTAAAAAAAAAAAAAAAAACCCGAACTCATTGTCTCTTTGTCCCAGAGATCAGATTATCTAAAGATGAGTCTCACCGGGATGGATTCAGGGGCTGCTGGATTTTACTGTCTGTAGAGGCTCCAGGAGTGAGCAGTTCCCTCCATTTTCAGGCTTCGCAAAGACTCCTGTATGCCTTCGTGGCTCAAGATCCCTTTTCATTCAAAACCAGTAATGGCTGAAGGAGTCTTCCTCACACCCTATCACTCTGATCTTCTCTTTCACTTAGGTAGAACTTTACATTGACGCTGCGTCCACCCTGGCAATCCAGGAACGTATTTCCATCTCAGTATTTTTAGCTCAATCACATATTCAAGTCTCTTTTACCATGAAAAATACCATATAGGCTCTGGGTATTAAGACACGGACATCTTGGGTACGAAATATTTTATCTTCTCTCTTAGCCACTTTATTGTTACCCCCACCCCCCGACACACACACAAACACACATACACACACAAAAGGGTTTCTTCTAGTTCACAGTTCGGTAGTGTCAGGCCATTTGTGTTCAAGTGGCAACGGCAGGACTTGGGAGACGGACAAGCCAGAGAAAAGCTGTTCACTATATGGCCATAGAGAGAGCTCATAGAGGGAGGAAGGCAGAGAAGAGGACATATGCCCTCCTATGTCATATCCCCAGAGACTCATCCCTCCAACCAGGCCCCACCTCCAAACAGCACAGAAAGTAAACAATGGGTTGATCTACTCGATCTAATTGACCTCCATGATCCACAGACTCCAAAGACAGGAGTCTTCAGGGATGTTCCCGATACAAAACATAAGTTCTGCCACTCTGCTATAAAATTTCAATAGATCACCACATTCCTTGGTCAACTACTTTGGAAGAAAATATATACTGTCTTTTTTTTTCTCTTGCATCACTCTTTGAAACTATATAAGTCCATTAAATAAAATCAGTAATGCAAAATGTGTACCTCCCAGAAGGTAAGAAAGCAGACACAAAGGTTATTCTGTGAAAAAGTACAGTTTTCCTCTTCACTGCTACAATGTTTAGATGAGAAATTATGTCCCTCCATCTACAGTTAATGGAATGCTGAAAATGTGAAGGGGCCCAGTCATGGGAATTGATGTTATGTAATTATGCTTTGCCTGATTAACTCAGGGGTCAGGCCCAACTATAGCTATCGTGAAAATAAAATGAGAAAAGAAAATATGGCATAACCTTGTTGACAACCAAATATCGAAGAGGAATCTTATTAGTCAATCATCAATCACAACTGATATTAATGAGACACTACTGTCACCTCAAATATTATGAGGTTAAGGACTCCCTTTTACAATATACATTTTGAAGACCAATTCACATTGAAGTTGATGGTATTTCTTGGTGAATCTAAGAAATACTGATCTAAAAAATTATACCATAATCTTTATTCAATCTACCACCACTTGATGGATATTGGCTATCTCCCTCTACCATAAGCCCTTTTTCACTGTGCCCTTCACCTTTATTTCAAATAATACTGACTCTTGTCATCATCGGGATTGGGCTGGACAAACTCTTTTTATAAGATTGAGGACTGCTCTCTTTGTATGACTACTTCTCCCTGTATTCCCATGAATACCCAGAGAGAAGATTTGTTTGACTACTTTTCATGAATCCCAAAGATTAAAGCACAAGCTTTTAGTTCAACACAAGTATAATATTTGCCAAACTGCTGATACATTTCAGTTGGTAGCTACTTTTCTGAGCTTTCCCCGGGGACCTGAAGGGCGCTGCCAGAGCCTGAAATGAATCCCAGGTCCTGCTGCAGGACAGCCAAGATCTGCTCTGACTAGTGAGTGTCCACACTGTGCAAGCTCTGGCTGTGTCACCAAACTTAGGACAGGTCCTGGCTAGTAACAGGTGCTCCATAAATACTCCTTGAATGAATATGCCTCAACAATATACCTTGTATGTCAAGAAACCTTAGTAATAAAAATTTAAAAAGAAAACAGAGTAGGTTTCAAATGCTTCAGAGAATGCCTCTTGACTCACTGAAAATTGGGTTTTCTATAATTGTGCCCCCACCCAAGGTGCATTAATTCAGGAGAAACTCCAGAGTGGTCAGATGACTGTATCCCGTGAATAAGGACAGCTTCATATTTTGAGGTGAACACTACCAACCAAGACAAGGGTGACAAGCAAGAAAATGCTACCATGTCCTTGCAGCATTTCTGATTGACCTGAGAGCAAAACTAAATGAAAATATTGAAGCTGTAGAAAGCAGAAACTTTTCCAAATAAGCCCCAGAAAGATATTCAAGAGAAAACAAATGTGGAAACCCTGGCTGAAAGGGATCCCACAAAAGAAAACTTTAAATATTTATTGGCATAGTACACATAAACCGAGACAAGAAAAAAATGTAAGAAAATGTTTCTTTCACTTTGCAAGATAGCGTGTCATTCACTTGAAGTGAGATTCCAACACAATGTCTGAGACTTTCCAGATGCCTCAGAGAGCAGTACCTATTCTCTACCATTACATTGTTTGTCTTTATAACAGGTAATGTTAATAAAATTGAAGATTTAGACCAAACAAATTGAAGATTTAAAAATGATGGATTCTTTTTCCATTCTGATGATGTAGACTTTCAAAAGGAAGTGAAAATCACTACCACTAACCGCTATCTTAAGTGGAATCACTACACGTATACTTGGTCTTTGGTCGGGGCAGAAACATTTGAAATTAAAGAATATTTTACTATGTAATTATGAAATTTTCCCACTTTGATGAGTCTGCATTTCAAAACTTAGTAAATATATCATACAGGTCAACTTTGAACTATAGAAAAAACTAACAACATAATATACTGACAGTACATAAAATCTCTTAATGAAAAAAAATTTTTTCTAAGCCTTGAAGTACTAAGAAAAAAGAACAAAAGAAAGGATAAATAACTGGAAAAATAGTAAACATACATGTTGTATACTTCTAAAAATATAAAAAGTATGAAAAGTCAATTAATCATTTTGCAACAAATGCAAGAAGAAAATTATATTCACGTGAAATACTAAGAGAGCTTGTAAAAATTTCTAAGAAATATTCTAAAATGTGATTAAATAAAACCCTACTAAATAATCAGAAAATAATATTGTGTTAGTTTACTAGGTCTCCCATACAACATGCCAGAAGGCTTAAATATCAAACATTTATGTTCTCATAGTTCCACAGGATGAAGTCCTAGATGAAGGCTTTGAGAGTCCTGCTGCTTTCTGAGGGCTTTGGCTTCCAGATGATCACCTTCTGACTGTGTCCCCACCAAGTTCTCCCTTTGTCACACCGGATGAAGATCAACTCACGTGACCTCCTTTGGTTTATATTACTTCTTTGAGCCTCTGATTCCAAATGCTTGCATTCTGTATTCTGAGGAGTTAGTTTAGGCCTTCCATACTTGAACCAGAGGATGGGGAATGAGAACAATTCATACAAGCACTACTGCCTTTAAAATACATAAAATATTACCATTGTGGATGTCTAAAAGAATATAAGTTAAACATTAAATATAATTCTTTCTAGTCTACAATCCAGTAACTTTTGAAAAACCATTTTAATGTCAGTGATATTTAAAGCTTGTCAAGATGTCATTTCATGGAGAAATTTGAGTGAGACTGGCAGCAGGGAAATTGAGCAAGCTACTTTGGAAGGCAAGCTTTCTATATGAATGAAGATTATAAAAAGCATTCAAACTGTCAATATAGATCAAAATAAATAAGGAGAGGATAAAATATACACAGATATCGGCATATTTGCTCCTTGAGAGAGAATTTTTGCAATATTACTCATTTGAGTACTCTATGTAATAATGGAAAGAACCTGAACTAATTTAAATGCTTACAAAATGGAAACTCTTATGTGAAATCTACAGTTCTTATGCTGCTATGTAGCCATTAAAATGATGTTTATGAAGACTATGAAAATGTTTGACTACAATTTCATTTTTTAAAAATGCAGGATCTAAAGTAACATATTAATAAAAGATGCTCAAAATAAAAGAAGACAAGAAATACACCTGAAGGCTTTACTTTTAAGATCGCAGAACTGTGGGATTTTTTTTCCTTGTTGGTATTATACATTTCCTTAAAAATAAACCTATTATTAGTTGTTTTTCATGACTCTCTTTTCTTTTGGCACTGTTAGTGACTGAACACAGGGCCTTACACTTGTTGGGTAAGTGCTTTATTAACTAAACTCTCCCATAAATCTAAGTTAGGTTTTATAATCAAAAATGATCATTTCATAGGAGAATTTCAAGTTCAAGCCCAGCCTGAGAAAATTAGGAACTTAGCAAGACCTTGTCTCAAAACTAAACAATTAATATGTGCTGAGGATATAGACCAGGGCAAAGGCCCTGTGTTCAGTACCCAGTGACACACACACACACACACACATACACACACACACACACACACACACACACGCGGTATTTTCATCATAGATAAAATTAGATAAAATATGCAAAAAATGTATTCCAAATCTAGTAACAAGAGCTTAATAGATCATCTTCTTACTTAAATGTTTTCTTTCACTTTGCCACATATAATTTTAGCTAGCTTCCATGTAGATATGAGTGAAATCTTCGTCTTCATCTTCACTACCTACTACCTGACAAAATCCAATTCTGTTTTAGTGACTGTAAACACAATAAAAACAAAATCTCTTGGTGGAAAACATTAGAGGTCCCTATTATTAGGCTTTGAGATTCAGTCATTCGTCAAGGTCAGCTCCCAGAGGGTCTGGTGAGATCACTCCCTCTCTGTGTGTGTCAACCAGAGACCTGAAGGTCGCAGGCACACATCACAAGGGGCATAAGAATTTTAATAACATGTGAAGCACTTCACGTTTGCTCTCTTTTCCAATGACAGTGAAGAAAATATACAGTAAAATATTATGAGCTCTAAGATATAAATGCTGTTTTAGCAAGCTCATGGTATAGAACAGTGCTCCCATCAGAATTAGTAAATTGCATATTTTATTCTGGTAAAAGATAGAGATTCAAGGTATGCACAATCCTGGAGTTTATGAATATACCCCCATTACAGTCCTTGGGCAATTAACTGTCCACCAAAAATATCAGGACTCAAACCATAGTTAGTTATTCCTTTGATGGAAATAATAGCCAACACTCTAATTTTTCTACTAGAACAGAAAAAGAAAACATAGTTGTAATGGTTGGAATTGTGTGTTCCCCCCTCCCAATTCACAATCTCTAGGACCTTGGGATGCAGTTGTATTTGGAAACCTGGTCTTCGGAAATGTAATTAAAGAAATCACAGTATTGAATTAGAGTGGGCCTTGAATCCAATGAGTGTCCTTATGATAAACAGGAGAGGATACAGAGAGACACGGGACAAAGACATGTGAGGGTGGAGGAGGAGATCAGAGCGACACTGCCATGATACAAAGCCAGAGAACAACAGAGCCACTAAAGCAGGGAAGTCTCCTCCCAAGAGCCTTCACAGAGGCCTTGACACTGCCATCACGTGCAGTCTGGACTGTTAATTCCCAGGACTTAGAACGAGGGAATTTCTGCTATTTGAAGTTACTCAGTTTGTTGTGTCACGTTCTGAGAGCCCCAAAAAGAGACAAAAACGTCTGCATTTAAAAAAAAAAAACTATCCTTTTAAGTACTGGAGGCAAAATGGCACGGTTAAAACAGCACAAAGGGAGCTGGACGCGCGGGCTGAGTGCTGCCAAATTTTGGAGTACTCTAGATGAGTCTCAGGCTGAGTACGGTAAATGTCGAATGTATACTAGGTGTCTATTTATAAAATATGCAAGTAGAAAATATAAAAGAAATTTACATATGTACATGCTTCATATGCTTTTCAATTCTTTATCTACTAGGTCTTTTGTTGTTATTGTTGTAAAGACTTATTGTAATGACTGACTATTGTAAAGACTGACCTTGAACCTTAACATAAATCAATTACCACAATGACAGGTGAATTGTTGGGAATGTTCCAGAAGAGAAGTAACCTGGGGCTCAGTTGTTGATTGAATACTTGAGCTGTTATTAATAAGCATTTGTTGTCTATTTTGTCATCAGAACTTAGATAAAAAATAAACAGATGACCCTGGCAAAGATCAGATAGCTTCAGTGTTGCTGATTGAAAAATACAAAAAGTTAAGGACAGAGAATTCTGCCATTAGTGTCTAGATTCGGGATTTTTATGGCTCTCTCCATCTTATTTAAGAAAAGTGGCAGATGGTTAACATCAAAGGCAAGAAAACCAATTGTTGTTATTTAAGTAAAAACCACAGTACAATACTGCTTTTTAAAAATTCAAGACTGCAATACCTAACAAACAGAATGCATTACTCAGTTCCAAAGTAGGCGCTTGTGTGTACCATTCAAAAGATTAAAGGTCTAACTCTTGATCGTGAGTCACAATTTAAAAATATTGTTTCAAAATTATTTTAAATACTATCTCTTAGAATTGTTGCTACTCATTTTTAACAATTAAATATAAGCTATAAACAAATCAGACAGCAAGACTCGTTGCCCTGGGCCTGGTCTCAATAGGAAACCCATGATAATGTGGTCTCATCAAGACAGAGAGATGACAGTCTCTCCAATAATGATCTCAAGGAACATTTGTCAAAATTGAGTCAAGTTATACAGAAGAAAAGGGGAAAGCAAGCTGCTCATGTGATCATTCCCTTTCGCCCATCTGGCTGCAAAGAATTCATCCTTGATCTCAAAATTACAATTCCAGCACACAACACAAGAAGCCTACAATTAAGTATACACATCTGACCTCCCAGTCTGATGAGTAAAGTCACCTGTGTTACTTCAGACGTCTCTAAGGGAGGATTTGAGATATGCTACTCTTCAGTGGAAAGTCAAGCACCGAGCGCACTTCTGGTTTGTAGTTCTGGGGAGCACAACGGATTTACACCCTTCATATCTCTACCACAGCCTGGGTGGCTCTCCAGACTTTGTCAGAATGCAGAGAACCTGACCTAACAGATGATTCTAGGGTCAGTTGGGTAGGAAGGATGTAGGCAGAGACACTCGGAGGAAGCCACTAGCCCCATCCAAAATGCATGTGATACAGAGGAAATGCGGGTTTCTCAAACAAACCAGTGAGCTGAGGAGAAAGGAAGGGAAGCAAATGCAGTCCATTGAGAGAAACTCAGAAAATAGAAGAGTTACACGCCATATAAGAATGCCATTTGAAACCTGTCTTCATTGCTTATTCGTTGCTGTAACAGAATATCAAACATCCACAACTTTACAGAGAAAAGATTTATTTAGCTCACAGTTTCAGAGGGTCACAGTTTCAGAGTACCTCCTAGTGTCTGTTCATGGGCAGCCAGCAACAGTGGAAGCACATGGCAGAGCTGGAGAGCTTGTCACCCTACTTCAGACAGCAGTCAAGTGAGGGAGGATCAAGCCATTTCAGGAGACTCAGGCAAGGCCTGAGCTTTCCCCGGAAGAAGCTACAACAATGTTTCTTCTTCCTTCCTTCAGGAGAGGATACGGAGACACACAGGGACAAAGACATGTGAGGGTGGAGATGGATGTCAGAGTGGGCGACCCTCCCTTACTTCCTGGCCCACAGGTCAACAACACACACCTGAGAACTTTGCCCTAGCCAACCCCTCAATTTCAACAAGTTGACACAACCCTTTTAAGTGAAACCAGGAGCATCTGCCCCCTCCATCCAGGCTCCAATTCCCAATAGCGCACAGTTCCAGTTATTCCACTGCATTCAAATATATGAGGCTTTGGGGGATACACCAGAGTCAAACCACAGCAGATCCAAATGCAAATATATCATAAAAATAATTCTTGAGAGCACTGAGAAAATGTTAATATAAGTTTATGGACTGAATCTTAGTTATGTTAAAAATATTGTCTGTGTTAAGTGTGGTAATGGCCTGGGATTTATGGATAAGCATAATCTTATCAATTGGAATTACAGAATTGAGAATTTTTAGGAGACAAGCATTTTATCTAGCATTTGCTTTAAAATATGTTCCCCCAAATAATAGCTAAAACACAATAAGCAAATTGTTGAAATTAGGTAGAGGGTGCATGAACACCTTATGCTATTCATTTTCTTTTGTATTTGAAAAATATATTCATAATAAAAAGCTGTAAGGAAGGTAAATGCTTGATTACAGTTATCTCACAAAGAGACATCTGGGCCTGCCAGGTAGTGTGGCCAAGTGTTATAAATGTAACCAGGATGCCCAGATCTATTTAAATTCATAAGAAATCACATTGGGCTTGAACATATGAATAGAAAAAGCAACTGGGGTCATGAGGAGAAGGCAGCATGGAAAGTAGGAATATAATGCCAACATTTGATAGACCAACTGATAATCGTACACATGGCGATAACATGAAAGAAATAAATGGACTCTACTAGAAGTCCAGGAGAGATGGCAACAGAACCACATTGAAAGTAACTGCATTATTCCATGAGGAGCACAATCCTCCTTTCTCAAGTTTCAAATCAAAAATTGGAGACCAGCCGGTTTGCCATCTTCCTATGGCTGAGCTGCTCCATCCCTTGGGATTCCATAAAGTTTTATCTACAATCTTTGAGATTTCATTGACTTTATGAAGAAAAAGGTATTAACAAGCACAAGCACTGCGATACAGCAAATGTATATTCTTAAGAAACATCAGTGGACTGGATGGATATATATTTAACAGAGTAAGAAGAAAGAGAGAAAAATACAGAAAAAAGAAAGAAAAGAAAAGAAAGTAAAACAAGAAAAAAATCCTATTTATTTCTGAGAAGAAAAATCAATGGGGGTCAGAGTGTGAAGACTTATTTTTAAGAAAAGACTTTACCAATAATCCCAACCCGACTGGAATGAGATGCTTGCTTTCCTTAGTAGCCTCCTACCAGGAACTCATTTAGTTTGTTTTGTTTTAGCTAGTCTAAACCCACTCATTCTCTTTGTGCCAGCAATTCATCAAATGTGCCAAGCTGGAAACAGTTGAGGTTTTTATCTCTTGCTGAGCAAAGAAACTTTTCATTGAGCTATCACACGCACGGCTATTTTTATTTGACTCTCAGTTGAAATACCCCTGCCGCACAGCATATTGAATAGTTTATTGACCATAAAATGTGCTGTAGCAATTAGAGGGTATCTTTTGGTTTTATTTTTTTCCCAAACATTTTGCCTTTCTGGAGGCATTTGGAAACTCATTTCTGCTTATCGGTTTTGCTAAAATGTTTGCAATTTAGCAAAACTGAATTGAAGACTTAGTTAAATATCTGGCATCCTTGAATGAAGATCTACAGTTATGGTGGGCAAAGTGCGGTGAGGCTCCTCGTACATAATTTGCAAGGGTTTTTCACACTAGCTGAGACCTAGAATCTGGGGGGCAAACATTCACTAAATAAATCAGAGCAAATTCGCTTAAGAGGTTGCCTTATAAATCATTCAGCTTTGTTATTCTCCAGATGTGCTAAGTGCTGGCTTCTTCATATTACTGTAGAGGAAATCATCTCAATTTGATATCACTACATAAAGCAGCAGAGGTCTCATGGCCCACATCTCCTCTAAACAAGAGGTTTCAGGTTCCATGGCTGAAGCAGGCATGGAGCCAGGAATAGAGCCCACACAAAGCTCCATGCCTAGCAAGTCACAGGCTGGATTGGCACACCAGCAGTGAATACTACCTGCATGAATGAACTGAAGGAGAACATATTCTGGTCTCTGAAGAGCAGGCCGATGATTTCTAACAGCAATCAGAATTGAAAGTTGGGCTTGCAACAGGACTGACAGTTAATACTTTTAAATCCCCTTCACAGTATACATTTCACTCCCCATGTTCCCCAGCAGGACAGTAGGAGAGCCTGGACATGTCTTCAGGTCAAATGACCTAACCTGTGGCATTATCTGTGGATTCTGCAGCTTCTTAAAAAAAAAAAAAAGCAAGCAAAAAAAAAAAAACCTCTTATTAAAAATCATTCCACAAAATTTGGTCTCTTTTTGAAACTACAATGTCAAGTCCATGTCACAGAACCTCTGGGTCATGACCTCTGCTGGCATTTGGATGAGGTGGGACAGGTGACTAGACCTCACCACTCCTGGTTTACTCAATCTCTCTGTTGTCGTCTCATCCCTACACTCTGCCAGTCATCAGAAAATACCAGAAATTCCAAGAGCTCATTTCAGTTGTACTAAGAATCTACCAGACATCGCGGTCACTGGAGACAAAGATTTGAACAAATCAGAAATGGCTTCTCTCAAGGAGTTTATATTATCATGATTTAAAATGAGTACATGGCAAGAACCTGCAACTTCCCTCTGCTGGCATCTCACAAAGCATTCTAGATGTAGTTATTTGTTTTCTCTGAAATCTCTCTATTTTTTCAACTTTTGCTCAATAGTTCTCTGATAAAGGAAACTTTCATTCACCTTGCTAAATTATCCTTCCCTATATCCTTCATCTTTCCTCAACCACTACCTTGTTCTATTGCTCAAATCCTTATTTATTCTTTTTTCCCACTTTATTGATATGTATAAGCGCAAAATTTAAGGTTTACAATGAAGTTGAGCATTTTGTGCGCATACGTATCTTGTCGAGGTGACGAGGGCTTTCCCACTCTCTTTTTGTCTACAGATATAGCCTCATTACCTGAAATAGGTTTATTTGTTATTTGTGTTTCCTTGCTAGAATATGACTTGTTTTGGGACAGGAAATTGGGTTAATTTATTACTGAGGACAGAACTTTGTATGATATATATATATATATATATATATATATATATATATATATATATATATAATTACTTGCATGAATTAATGAATATGACAGAACCACAATCAATAGGTCTGAGAGCATCACTGCGCTTTTATGGGTGGGGAAACTGTTTTGGTCTTTATCTAAAATACTACTCCCAAAATCTCATGTTTGGAAGTTGACTGGATCATGAGGACAATACACTCTTCAGTGGATTCAACCTTTAATGGGTTCAGTAGCTAAGTGTTGGCTTTTTGTCTCAGTGACAGGAGGAAATAAAATTAATATAGAAATGACATTTGTGAATTATAAGAAATTTTGCTGAACATCACCCAAGTTGTAAGGATGCAAACCAGACTCAGACCAGGTCTTTAGGAACAAAAAGCCTAGACTTCTAGACTCTGATTATCACTCCAACCAAGTGAGTCTAATCTACAGCCTGCACTTTATTTCTCTTGTTTTATTTTTCATGTTATAGTAAAAAAAAATTAAAGGAAGTTTTAGCACTTATGCACAGTGCATTAACAATACTATGTACTATATATGCAACCCCAGTTGGTTCTTTTTTACTCAGAAAGGGAAGGGACGAGGGACAGCAGTTCACAGGTTGGGCAGACCTGAGAATTGTGTCACCACAAGTGTTTTATTTCACATGGTAAAAGCTTTCCTAAGGTCTCAAGTTCCTAGGATGGGGTAAAGATTTAGAGCAAGAAAGGCCACTGAACAGTATTTAGGAAAAGAAAAACTGTGAATTCTATAAAACTCTAGAACAAAGCTTGTAACAATATCATCTTGAACAGAGTTAACATAAAATCAGACACTACTGAAAGAAAAGTAGAGAGGTTAAAGTGCTTTAGAGTCAATGATGGATGCTAATTTTGTCTCTGCCACTAATTATCCCTTTGTTTTCTCAATCTCAGCTTCCAAATTTATAAAGAATATAGATGCTTAGTTTCCAAAATTGTTGGTAAAAGGAAACAATAGATGCAGTATTTCCGTCAAAGTTTAAGCAAATGGATGACTCATTTAGTTATATTACTTTAATAAATCTTAAGCAACTAGATGAGATCACTTTTCTCCATAGCAACTGAAACCCTAGGACAAATATCTGTTGCCAATCAGATGCAATAGTCCTTAATATCATGGAAGATGTTACACATTTATTTGTTTGTTGCCCATGAGATTGGCCGAGGCTAAGTAGAAGGTATAGCAGTATCAAGTTTTCACTTAGACATAATTAATGAACTCTGTAAGCCTTCTTAGAAGAGGCCACATATTAGTCAAATATCTGGCTGAAAAACACCGGAGTTGATAAAAAATCTTAAATAACAATATTGATAATATTGTGCATACATTTGTCAAAGAACATTCATTAGAATTTATATTAATATGGTTCTCAGAAAAAAATTACCGATCTTCTGTCTCTGATGTCGCCTTTGAAATTTAGTATCTCACAATGTTCACAATTACTGATGATAATAATCTTTTGTTAAGGTACGGTCGTGAACTAAAACAATAAGTTGCATTTTTATCTTCAATTTTATGAGAAGCTACAAATAGTCCCACCACCTTTGAAACAGCCTAAGAAATGTAACACATCTTCTAAATTTAATGAGCCTGTATCTTTTTTAGAATCAGACTATTTGTTTGAAAACCAAATCTGAGTCACTTATAGGAAAATGGATGCACCTTGAGACTCTAATGCTACATGAAATAAATCAGATGCAAACATTTAAATACCTATTGTTTCTCTTATATGAAAAACTCCACATATAAATAATTAGAGAGAAAATTTAGAAAGATAGCATAGGAATCAGTAAAGTAGATTTGGGGAAGACTAGAAGGGGATCAGAGGATAGGAAGAGACAGGAGGTCAGGAAGAAGGAAAAGTAAAAATGATTAGCATGTACATACAGCAGGTGAGCATAATTATTATGTATTATAAACATATAGAAAGACAGTAATAATAAATTGGGGGAAAATTCAAGTGTACCTTAAAGAAATATAAACTAACATTTTATAGCTAAGAACATAGATTTTTATTTTTATTTTTCTTCCCCAAATTCCCAGAGAAATGCAGAGCATTCTTCCTTGTTCGTTTCGGTTGACTGGGGATTTTGAGATTATTTTCGTTGTTGTGTATGTGTTTCACTGACATTGAATACTTCCAGCTATGAAATATGTAAGAAAGTTGATTTAAGGATTCCAAGGATTGTCTCTCAGCTTTGTTCTCATGTAATGAGGAAGAAAATTAAGTGCATGTTTATTAGCTTAGTAACCACCTGATCACTTTCATAGGGGAGCAAATCTGCTCTGATGGTTCTGAGTTATTCTTGAAATTATTTCTTTTATCACAAATACAGGTCAGTGAAAGCTCCAGAAATCCACCAACTGGCATCTAGGGATACTGTAAAAATTACTTTCAGAGACAGAAAATTAAAATAACTAGCTAGAACACTTTGAATAGAGTAGATCTCTGCCTATATAGTAAATAAACTCACGAATGGATAGTCATCTGCCCCAAGAGAGCTCTGAAGAATGTCTAAGAATGTGTAAACACAGTACTTATCGTGACATAATTCTTCTATTCCACATGTGTTCTGTTATAGTTTGGGTCTTAAATGTTCCCCAAAGGCCCAGCTGTGGAGGCCTTAGTTCCCAACCTGACGGGCTACCAGGAAGTGCAGTCAGATCTGAGGGTTACGACCTTGAAGGGGATATAAGGAATACGGACTCTGCCTCTGATCTCTCTCTTCTGCTTCTCACCACCGAGAGGTGAACAGGCCTCCTTTGTAACTTGGTCCCCCTGTGATGTGTTCTGACACCACAGGCTCCAGGGATGGGGTCAAGGGAGGATGGGAATCCTAAACCACGAGACAAAATAAATATTTCCTTTTTATAAATTGGTCACTTCAAGAGTTTTGCCAAGGTGGAAAGCTAATAGTTATTTTGAACGAAGTGGTTAGGAAATAACCTGGCCAGGGGTGGCGTATCTCTTTAGTGGAGAAGCTTCACTATTTCATTGCAGAAGGAGCAGCAGACTCGGAATACCCTGCTTTATTTTTTCCTTATAAGATAGCAAGGCTTGTCACATAATTCATGAGTGTGAATACTGTCTCCAAAGTCGGCAGTGACTCCACATGAGCTACTGCTTGGGAAAATCAGCCAGAGAAGACACAACTTTTCCTTAATTTTATTTCAAGAAAAAATTCAAAATAACAAACACGTGTCACAAAACCAAGCATACAGAAAACGATTCAGTAAGATGTTTAGGCAACTTACGTTTTTTAATACGAGTAATCAAAACTCATTCATTTGGTAAAAATTTTAAGGTATAAATTGTGTTCCAGATACCATCCTATATACCATAAATACAGTAGCAAACGAAACCAGCACCCTGTCTGCCACCATGAAACTATTTCTGGTAAGAAGCAGACAGGTCAATGTCAATAGTGATAAATGCTCTGAAAGCAGTAAAACAAAGTCACGTGGCCAGAGAGGTGCTGCAGATGCGTGTGGGGTGAATAGCTCAGGAGGTAGTTTGAAAATAAGGTCATCGCAGAATGGCTCTGTGCGGAAATGAGCTAAGAGCTTGGACGGAATGACGCGGGGGAGCCAGCTGGACTCAGAGCAGACCTTCTGCTGGATTTGGGCATGTTTATTCAAGACGCACTTTCAAACTTCCCGCAATCCGTCATTTCAATGAGCCCTCAGGGCTAAATGGACCCAGTTTTCAATAGACATACTTTGTTCATTTTGCTTTAACAGATGGGACATCGTCACCCAAAGACACTGAAGTGGTGAACACATCATGGACCTGGGAATTAGCCGATTCCAGCTCTGAAATTTGTTATCTAGGTAACAGTGAACTCATTTCTTATGCACCCTGAGCGTCAGTTATCTCAGCAGTAGTACAGACAGACCTGGAATAAAATTGTTAATTGAATGCTTCCCGGAGAAGGACAGTATGGTGCAGAGAGACTCCAAATGGTAATTACTATCCCTATCAGCAGAAAAGGAATCCTGGGTAAGCACTTATGTCAAAGTAAGTTGCGTGATTTCTCAGTGTCCTAATCTGTAAATCAAAAATAATAATACCTCTCACTAAAGTGTATGAGAAATTAACTGAGCTGTGTAAAGCACTTTGTACGCTTCGTAGCACAAAGCAAAATGCAATCAGCACTCATTGATAGGACTGCTTGTGACGTAAATACTGGCCATCATAAAATAATAAAACACAATCATAGGCACACGGACTACTGTGAAAGAAAGGACTGGCAACTGAGAAAATACGTAAACAAGTTTTTCCATTCATAATTTCCCTAGCAGGGAATAAGCATATGTACCTTATATTAATATTATAAAATGTTAATTACATTTTTCAACATAATGATATGGTCAGTAAGAACCCTTGCTGTGGATAATTTTGCCTATTTTGAGGTGCGTTTTAACTTGCACATATTGTCTATGATGGAGTCTGATGAGCACCATCATTTTCCATCAGCATTGGTTGTATTTTGCCGATGTGTATCGTTTATGATTCAGAAAGTAGCTTTAACGTACAGCTAAATAAAAATCAGTGTCACACTGAATATTGTCAGCTTTATAATGACAGAACATACAAATTTTTGCTGTAAAAGGGTCATAAAATCTTTTTTCATACTGTCTCAATGATGGTTTTGAGGACAGCGATCATACACTGGTTTTCACATATATGAATAATGATAATATTATTTCCTGGTCCCTACAAAATGTGGTTTTCCTATACTGACTCACAGGAGAGGAGACATGTTGATTTGGTCTTATCCCTTCACTTGGAAGTCAACGTCTGACCAGTCCAAAGCCCTGACAGGTAGGAAGACCCGGAATGACATCCTAGGTTACCCAAATCTGAGAGGCGATCCTGTGATCCTGCCACCATCCTGTGTGACCATGGCTGTGGATCCAGGAGAGCAGAATTACATCACAGGCTAAAATCTTCACTCTTCACCTGTGCCCAAGTCTAATGCACTGCCCCTCCAGGTTCCTGCTTCGGAGTCTTCGCTCTTCTTTCTATTTTGAATGACATAAATATTCTGTTTTATCTGAGCTGAAAACTAAAGTACTTCAGGTCTTGAACTGTTCTATCCTGTTGCACTTGTGCTCAAGAATAGCGTCTTCCAACATCAGTATGAACAGTGAGGTCCCTCACCTTTACTGTCAAGGTCTAACTCAGTAACTTATATTAGCTCACTTGCTTTTCCCCTTAAGCTTCCTGTGTTAATGTTTACCTTCTGGAGCTCACATTTAACCAGAGTCAGTAAGTATAGTCTAGTGGTGCAGTGACTGATTGCAAAGATCTTTAGCGCACTGCTGATAACAATAATAAAGCCCCACAGCCTAGAAGTTTCTGGTAATAACTGTGCTAACAAAATGGGTAAAATCACTCACCCCACTCTTTTGCATTTATGTTGCTAATTCTTAGCAATGTGGGAATTGGCTTAAATTCAGCCTTCAATTAGCTTCCTGTTTTCATTAAAGTAGTGTGCTAAATTTATTAAAGAAAATGGGGAGACTGTGGTTTTTCTGAGATTAATCTGATTAACAGGGGCTGGAGGAATATCTCAGTGGTTAAAGCACTTGCCGAGCAAGCATTAAGTCAATCGCCAAGTACCTGAGTTCAGTTCCTCAGCACCACATAACCTGAGTTTGGTGGTGCAAGGCTGCAATCCCAGCACTTGGGAGGCTGAGACAAGAGGATTGCTAGCCTGGGCTACAGAGTGAGACTCTCTCAAATATATATATATATATATATATATATATATATATATATATATATATATATGATTAATATTTGTGTTTCCTTGACAGCACAGCAAGGTGAAAGGAACCTAGAAGGCATGGAGTCTTGAGCCTAGGCCACTTCTGTGCTGTCCTACGTTGCCTCTCAGCTCTGGGACTGTGTCCTCACCTGTAAAAAGAGCCCATTGAACTCAAACACCCTCTAAAAGCTGCTAAGTAAAAAAGAGAAAACAAAGCAAAATAAAAATAAGCTACAATTTTAAGCTATTTACTCTTATCTAAATGAGCAATTTGCTCAAAGCACTAAAAAAAGGCACTGAATCCCATCCTACCATTTCTTGAAGTCACAGAATACATTCTGTAACAAAACCAGCGTAAAATGACCCAAACATACAAGGCTACTGTTCTGGTTACCTATGAGTCTAACAGTTTTGCTTTTACAGCTATATATATATATATATATATATATATATATATATATATATATATATAAAATTAAATCACTGTCAATACTTGGTTGTAAGAATGGGTTAAGGAAAGAGTCTAGCTTGTCTTTGATGTCGTACCATTAAGAATACTCCATATTTTTTTGCCAATGTATCTTCTAAATTGAACCATAGTAGTTAGTAGAGTTTGATATGCTCATAACCTTTCTGTAAATGTCCATGTGAGGCTATGCCAGTGAACAGATGAATATACTCAAAACTTTTGAGAAAATGCATCATTTTTAATCTTTCCAAATTGGGTTCAACCCGAATAGCCAATTGCAGAAGATAATGATACAGTCACTCAGAGCACCTTGCAGTTACTATAGCTATTATGATCTCTCAATACACTTATAACCAAACAGGAAAGCTACAATTCTTAAATTAAAAATGAAAATAAATGCATAATATTAATATGAATTTATAGAACAATAACCTAAGATGAAAAAAATCTAAAAAGCAATATACCATAATATTTAAGATGGGTACACACTATTATAAGACTCTATCCTTTCAATTTTTTTCTATGTTTAACTTTTTAAAATTTACTTCAATGGGTGGAGAATGAGGAAGGATGAACTGACTAAAAATACATTCTTTTGTTTTTACTTCCTTATTTTGCAAACTGGAAATAATCAAATATCTCCTATGTCAAAATGGAAGAACAGGATGTTATGGTTAAATAACATAATTCCACCATTTATATGATAGTTAAAATCTATTTAAAAATTACAGTTTTCTAGGGATTCTATCAAATAGTAGGGTTGATAAATTCAATGAGGGGACATGATCAAAAATATTAGCATCACATTAGTAGAATTTTTCTAAACAGACAACAAATTTACCAATGAAGAAACTATGAAACAAGTTCCATTCACAACAGCTTCAAAAACTTCCTAGGAGTAAATGCTATCAAGGATGTTAAAGATTTCTACAATGCAAATTTAAAAATATTAACGAAAATAACTGAATAACACACATAACTAATAACAAATGTAAAGATCTTTGTTACAGCTGCCATCAGAAATGTTTCACAAAATCTTTACAATTTCCAAGATAGAGCTTTCAGAAAGCCAATGAAACATGAGAGCACTAATCTCAATAATAGGTCAATACACAGCTGCGGGGGCTATTTTTTGATAAAGCCCATTATAGAGAAAGTGGATCACTACAGGCATGCCCTGGGAGGGCATAACTCTCACTCTGACTCTTAGTTTGTACTTCTAGCTGAATAAAATCCTCTGCTCTACCCTTCCACCATGCCATATCAGTCTTAACATTAACCAACCTGAATCCTCTAGAATCATAAGCTAAATAAATTTCTCCTCATTTACATTGCAAATATTAGGTATTTTGTTTCAGGGACAAAAAGGTAACTAATACAACCTCTCCCATTCATATAGTGACAAAAAAATCCATAGAATGTAGAGCAGTTTATAGGTTCAATGAAATCTTTATCAAAATAACAATTGCATTCTTTACAGAACTAGACAAACAACCCCAAAATTCACATGGAAGAAGAAAAGATTCTGAATAGTGCAAATAATCTTGGTCAATAAGAACAAAGCTAGAAGCCTCACAATACCTTGATCTCAAGACGTATTACAGTGCTGTTGTAATCAAGACAGTGTGACACTGGTATAAAACCCAACATATAATCCACCGATTAGGACAGAGATACCAGAAATAAATCCACAAATCTGCATCCAACTGATCCTTGAAAAATGGACTATGCTGGAGAAAAAGCCAATTATTAAATAAATGACACAGAGAAAACAGTATCCATAGCTTTCATGCAAAAATCAACTTAGAATAGACTGACAACATAAATATAAGACTTAAAATGACAACCAATCCACAAGGAAACATAAGAAAAACAGCTCCAGATAATGTTATTTAAAAACTCTTTTCTTTTTGGGTGATCCTTCTAAGCACAGATGATAAGAGAAAAGTTAGATAAATAGGATGATATCCATTTAAGAAGTTTCTGCACGGAACAGATCCAATAAACACGATGATGTGACAAGCCACAGAATTGGGGGAAATAGTCGCAAACAATTTATCCAACAAAAGACTAAAATCTGGAAGACATAGGAATTCAAAACAACAACAAGAACATACCCAGTTAAAAGTGGGCAAATGACCTCAATAGATATTTCTCAAAAGAAGAAATGCAAATGATCCAAGTATATGAGAAGATGCCCACCATCATTAGCCTTTACAGAAATGCAAATTGGAACAACAAGATTTCATCTTATCTCAACAATCTTAATGACTATCATTACAACAAGAAAAAAAATAACACTTCTGGCCAAAATGTGAGAAAAGGAAAACTATATTCTGTTGGTGGGAATATAAGTTAATACAGACACTATGGAGACCAGTATGAAGACTCCTCAAAATGCAAAAGCAAAATACAGATCTCCTACATGATTCATCTAACCCACTTCTGGGTATATATTCAAAGAACATGAAATCATCCTGACAAATAGATACCTGCACTTCAGTGTTTATTGCAATAATATTTTCAATAGCTAAGATAAGGATTTAACCTGTTCATCTCTTGATGATCAGCGAAAGGTAATATAATGTATATACACAAAGGAACATGAGCCATAACATTTATGTGTGGAACTGGAAGGCCTTACACTACGAGCAATAAGTCAGGCTCAGGTGTGTACTGCATCTTCTCCATCATAGCACAAGCTAAGAAGACAGCCTGAAAGAATATCTACACCAGACGCGAGAGGGTACTGGTGAGAGGGAGTAGATGGAGAGCAGAAACCGGAGCCCATGAGGAAGGCGTAAGCTGCAGTGTCCCATGGCAGAGCAGAGTGATTACACTGACCTCTGACAAACTCTCTAAAGAACTGGAAGAAAGAAACTCCAAGGTTTCAAAAAAAAATAAGAAAATGGATTTGCTAACTACTCTAATTTCATAATCACATACTATATACATGTTTTGAAATATTACACTGTACTCTGTAAATGTGTATAATTATGACTTGTCAATAAAAATTAAAATCAAAAATAAAGTAAAAATCAATGTGAACGGCAAAGAAAAAATAAAGTCTTGGTATTAAAAGGAGTGCTCTAAATTACTTGTAATCCCTCTAGCTGGAGATATTGATCATAGTTTTTTCATATTAAGTAACTTTGTGGATACTATATATGTTATGATACTATTTTAAATTTTAAAATAGTAGGAGCTGCTTATAAAACTTTAATTTTTCCACTAGTCACATTCAAAAAGTTACAAGAAACAGGTGAAAATAAATTTCAGAAATTATTCAGTTTAACTTCATACATTCAAAATGTAATTTCAACTTGCAAGCAACATGAAAAAAATTACAAAGCATTTTCCACTTATCTGCACAAGTCTGTGAAAATCCAATGTGTATTTTAACCTCACAGAACATTGCAAGGTGCACCATCCCCATTTCAGGCACAGCACCTGTGACTACCTTACTGGACATCTCTGACCTCACGTGTCGGAGTAAACTCCGAAATATCTGAAGGGCTTGTCTTTTTCCTTAACGGTTTTCTCCTGAGTTACTTCACTTTTGCTACTTACTTAGTAAACAGCAAGATGTCTTCATTTAAAGAAACTTGCATTTCTACTTATGATATTTCTTAGCTTCGTCTCCATTTCATGTGCTGTTTCCTCATCTTGTATTTCCTCCAGTGTCTAAATCACTAATAGACTCTGTAAATCTAAGAGCCTTCAAGTTATAAAATACCAAAACGTATTTTTTAACAGACTGACTTCTTTTAGACAGTCTTAGAACAAAGCCACACACATCGTTCTCCAAATACAAACATAAAACAAGCCAGCAGAGGCGTCACCATTTTATCTTATTTGGAAATGGTAAAGCCAAACATAGTCAACAAAGATGTCACCTACCACCCATCATGTAAACATCACGTCACTGTTACTAGGTGCCCGGGGTACGGTGTTCTTCCTCCAGTAACCAAAACCCTTTTCCCAAGCCTGCTTTATCATTGAATAAAAGCTCAAAACATGTGTGAGAGACAGAGAGAGAGGGGGTGGGAGGATCCCAGATGGCCAGCTAGGATGAGAAGTGGAGTGAGATGGAATTAAAATGAAAGAATTCACGGGATGGCCTGAGAAGTGGCTCCACTGTCACAGCTACCATCTGGGACTCCTAGGCACGAGTCTTCCTCTTGAGGACAGTATCTAGGATACAATGAATTGTCAATAATTACTTATTGAGTGAATGGCCAGATGCACGAGCCATCTAATTTCCTAGTCAGAGCAGTAAGAATGCAGCCCTAGCAAGCAGCCCCAGTCACCAGATGAAAATTCCTGAACCGCGGTTCAATTCCCACAAATAAAATGAAAAGAACATTGCTCAAATTATCTATTTCTATTATCAGCTTAACTACGCTGGTTGACTGCGTGTCATAATAAACAAAGCCCCGGAGGCCCTGCATTCATTCACACAATACCAAACGCCACTGGGTGCTCATTACGCACAAGGTGCCAGCGATTAGGGTGAGACAGACCTAATGGGCCACCGGTTGCAACTAGCAAATGCCCGGCTGTGCTGCTTCTCACAATGAAGACTGAATCATTCTTCTCTCTTTGGACTGAATAAAAAGAACTAGGTTACGTTTGAACTCCAGCCAGAGAATATTATTTCACTGGTGACTAAAACAACAGTTTTTGTATGAGTTTGGAGGGAAGCCTTCGCTAGTACTAAAGAGTAAATTGAGTATTTTTGAGTGTCTTCTGAGAATAGAGCTTAAACCTAAATTGGCAGTGGTAGACTCAGAATGGCTTGGATTTGTCCCCCGAGCTGCTTAATCTTGGGCAAGTTATTTGTCTTCTGTGAGGCTCAATTATCTCAGCAAAAGGGAGTCATAAAAACTGAGCTTACACCATTCTTCTGAGGATTAAATAATGTAAGTAGAGGGCTTCTTCCACGAGTAAATGCTAAATTTTTCATATCAGCCATAGTAGATACTTTCTTCTTTTAATTAAAATATAAAGGTGGCAAAAGAAAAAAATTTCATTGATTTATCTCAAGATGTAAAAACTTCCAGTTTGCTTTATATGATTTGAACAGAAAACCTGAGCCAACAATTTGGAAGCAGCAGGTGAGTTATAATAAGTTTGCTAGGAAACGATTGAAGTGCCAGGAATCCTGGATCAGAACAAAATGTATGCAATTAGATCATTTGGTCCAAACGTGATTATGCATTTTAGTAATGAACAGTATGATTCTGTAGATAAAGCCAAGATACCACAGGGAAAGAAAGTGCTCAATTTGTTGTAAAAGTTTCACAGATCTGCAGAAACAGAAATCATACGCATATATGATAAGCAAGCAATTCAAAATGGCTGGAGATGAGAAGCAAAGTATCTCAGGCAACTGTGTGGGACCCAGGCTGGGAGCTCACTGGTCAGGAATGGCTCCCAGCTTAACTGGGGAGACGAACTTTGAAGTCCAGAGGAGAAAACAAGAAAAGATGCTGAAGGTAGCACCACAGACTCTGCGTCAATCGTACGGCAAGTGTGCGCCTTACAAAAGAGATAGAAAAAGTTGAACGAGAGCTCACAAAGGAGCAAGTTTGATTTGGAAAGAAAGTAGGAAAAGCCAGAGCCTCAGGCTCCGTCGTGACGCTAAAATATTTGTTTCCAGTGAACAGCTTATATAACAATGAAATAAAGTGTACCACATTGGTAGCCATGGTGGTGATGATTAAATACCTCCAGTCAAGATAAGAACCCCTAATGTATAAGCCACTGGCAGTACTGCCCTGGATCCCACAGGCACTAGAGGATCATGACTTTGCTCATCAATGTTAGCTAGGGTTTTGCTCCAGAGACTGGGTCATGGGGGACTCTAGAACCTGCTGTGCTCTTTCTCCTGGGGCTCAGGCAATAGAAAAGTTAGAGGGTCTGCTGCACAGTCTTCTGTTTTTCTGCTGTGCCTGGTGCTTCTGGGACTGGGAAGTACCCACCACAGCCCCCTCCAACCCCTCTGTAAATGGAAGGGATGTGTGGAGCACACAGACCCCGAGAAGAGGCATTGGGAGAAAAATTTACCGTGGTAGTTCAACTCACAACAACAACGTTTTTCTGTCATTAAAGTTTAATCTAATTTGTTTTTGTCCTATAGGATTGGTTGAGTGGCAATATTCATTATGAGAACAGAATGCCACTGCCCTGGGAGAGGAAAATCTTGAGTGATTGTGTGTGCGTGCCTATGTGTGCCTGTGTGCACACCTGCCTGTGTGCTGACCCAAAATTGTTTCGTCCCCTTGTTGTGCTGATTTAGTCCCCGTGAAGAAAACGAATTCCGAAGGAGCCTGTCAGGAGGGTGAGCCATGGTCAGGTGACCTAGGAATCCGGGGGCGGGGCCTGAGGCAGCACAGCAGGTAGGTGACAGTGTCAGCCCCACAGACCTCAGGAGGGGGTCAAACCAGATATGGCTGAGGACCTGCATGTGAGGACAGAGAGAAAGAGTTAGAATCCTCGCGCTCTGGCACTGCACATAATTATGAGGGTGAGATGCTGGTTAGGAAAGGCATCTGAGGAACAAGCTGTTGATGGACTAGAAATCAACAGCGACACTGTGTGGTGGTAACTTGTCATGGCAGGGAAGGACAGAATACAATTAGCTCTCTGAAGATCAAAGTTTTTAAATAATGCTGTAATGACGGGGGCGAGAAATCTCAGGCATTTGCCTGATAATGAAGTGGATACTGGTATCAATAGATTATGCGTGTGTGCCTGTGTGTGCATATGTGCGTGTGTGCGTGTGTTGTAGGGATCGAGACCAGGGCCTTCATACTGAGTTAAATAACCACCCCATTTCCAATTTTTTATTTTGATATAAGTCCTCTCTAAATTGGCAAATTATCCAAGCTGAGCTAGAACTTTTGATATTTCCACTTCAGTTTTCCATAGTGTTGGTATTTTTACAGGCCTGTATTAACAGACCTAGTTAGGATTACTTTTTCTTTTCTTTTTGAGCCATTGTCTCACTCTGTAGTCCTGGCTGGTCTTGAACTCACTTACATAGACCATGCTGACCTTGAACTCATGGCAATCCTGCCTCACTCTCTCAATACTGGCAGTACAGGTGTGCCCCACCACAACCAGCTCATGTGATGCTGGGACACCAAACTCAGGGCCTTGTACTTGCTAGGCAAGTGCTCTAACTGCTAAGCTACACTCCCAGCCTTGTGACTTTTTAAATAAATGACAAAATAGCCCCTAGGTTCTGCAAGGTTTCTTGCATTTCCTCCCATTTTCCATAGTAAGAAGGCAGCACCATGCCTAACGCATGTCAAATTCATGTCACATATCCATTGTAACTGTACAGAAGTTGCTGTTGTACCATTTACACTGAGAAAACTGAGACCTAGAGAGTTCAAAGAACTTGCCAGAAAGCTCACTTCACTTGTTTATAAGAGGTGGAGCCGAGCAGGGATGCCGATGTAAAAGACTTTGTCTTCCAGATCCTGGCCTCTGAACCCCTGCTCTCCTCACCTCCCCTGGAAGTTCATGTGACCACAGGAGCCTTACTGGGGTCAGCAGAGTTATGAGCTGAAAATTCTGAAATATCAATCTAGGTGTGGCTTCTCATAATTTAGAAAGCTTCTATGAAAATGGCTTCCTTTTCAAACTTCCCACAACTTCATCAGGTAGGTAAGGATAGCTACGATCTCATTTTATAAATAAAAACTGGAGAAAGTTTGCTTCCTGCTTGTTTTAGAGCAAGAGCTAGCTAGTGGCGGCACCATTTGACATGCTCCTCTCAGAGCCTGGTAGCAAAACCCTCTTTCCCTCCCTGTTAAATTAACTAGTAGAGTGGTGAACTGGGAGGGAAAGTATCAGGAATTTTTTGTATTGATTTCGTTGCTTCTGTAAATAAAAGTTCATCAAATGTGTCCTACCTGCAGGGTACTGTTCTATGTGCCAAGGTATAGCAGCTATCACGACAAACCTTCTGCCCTCCTGGGGACAGAGTTCTGGGGAGAGAACATATCTTGACTTTTTTTGGATCAATTGTCAGGTAATAATTATTGCAACAAAGAAAAACAACAAACAAAAACAAAGCTAGCTGGGTTTGTAATCCCAGAACTCTAGGAAATGAGGCAGGAGGATCCCATATTGGAATTCAGTTTGGGTCGCTTGGCAACTTACAGAAACCCTGTACCAAAACACAGATAACAAATGGGTTGAGGCTAAAACTTGTGAGAAGCACCTGGGGTCAGTCTTCAGTGCCACAGAGAAAAGACTAGGTAAACAGAGACCACGGGAAAGAGAGTCAAGGAATTTCTTTGTCCAGCGGCCCCTGCAAGGAGAACCAGAGACGGTAAGTGTCAACTCCACAGGAGAGAATTTACTTCGTGAAAGCGCCAGGAGGCCAATGTTACAGCCACGGGAGGAAAGGATAATGCTCTCAAGGGGGCACTGGAGGGGCAGGCGCCACCATGCAGCGGGGCCTGCTGCCACCCAGCTGCCAAGGCTGAGGTCTTGTTTCTGCACTGTAGGAGCTCAAGGAAGGGTTGGAGCGGGAAAGCCTGAGCTGGCTAACCCCATGGTTTACTGGGGATTTGAATGAGGGGTGCAGTGGGAGGCAGTGCTGGGGAGAGGGAGAGGAGGCAGGGCAAGGGATCAGGTAGGGTGCCTGTGGTCGCAGAGGCCGCTGACCAAGCTTACAGAGAAAACTGCAGCTGGCTTTTTCTCCACTTTTCAGTTCTTACACATTCTGTGTCTCTCAAATTAATTAACCCTTTGGTCAGCTTATTTTTTATGTCACAATATAGTTACTAAAAATATTACAGGTCTATGATGAATGAAAATTAACAGTACATATATATCCTGAACTATATAGCATATGGAATATAATTATTTCCTCTATCATAGAGAAAATATATACAGTGAAAGCCTATTAAGCATTAAGTTTGACTTCAGATATTGCTTTGAAATATACTTATGATTTAATAAAAACTACTATAAACTACTGATCAGTACGGAATCAACCAAATTTACCAGGCTTCTCTCAGTGTGTGCACGATTCTCACTTTAGATCAGAGAAATTAAAAATGAAAAAAAGAATAAAATATCACCCTTAAAAAAATTAACAAAATCATCCAAAGAAATGAGAGAAGCCTTTTTTTTTTTTTTTTCAAAATTGGTCATTGTAGAAGATAAAACTCCTAACAACTCTGGTAGTTGTGCTCATCATTCCACAAAGTGAGATTAAAAGACACGCACAGACAGGGACATAAGTTACGCTGACCACTACTGTCTCTGAGCAGGGAACCTCGGAGAGCTGAAATCTTTATAAGCACATAATCACTAAGTTAAAACTGAATTATAAAATAAAAATCCTACAACAATATAGCATGTGTGTGTAGTGTAGTAGTCCCTAAAAATCTGAGGTTTTTAAAAACTAGTCTATAAGGGCATTTAAATTTATAGTTTAAAAAATATTTAATAAAAATAATTGGACTGAGTGTAAAACATTTTACAAGGCACGCATGACCTAAGATTTTGAATTTGATAGGACTTTTTAGTGCACAAATAATCAATTCAATATTGGTAACTAGTACTAATAAAAGAATCATGTAAATATCAAATATAGATCAAGTTTTCCATCTATAAAATAGTCCTAAATATTCCTCCAACGGCACTGCAATGATTTTTGATTCCATGAATACAATTATATTTCTGGATAAATTCTGATTTAAATACACAAGTTATTATAAAACAGAGCATCACGCCGGTCTGATAGTTGTAATTTTGCAAATCCAGAAAAAAGAGAAAGCTTCCCGCTTCATTTCTACAACACTGCTTGTTTGGTGCTGCCACCTGCTGGCACCCACCGAAATTCACCTCAACAATAAGAAGTGGACACCGGTGCAACCTTGTTTCCCTTTATTTCATATTCTCAGATCTTTGTAGGCTTCAGGAAAGTTTGCTACATATCGAAACTACTGAAAAGCCAGCTCTTATGACAAAATGTATTTGTCATCATTTATATTATAGGGAAATCGTAATTAAGGGAATAATTTCTGCAGTTCAACTTTCCAGAGACCATCTGAGGTACATCGCCTCCAAACAGATTCCCTCTTGCCAATTAGTGTTTCCTGCTTATATTAATATATTGTCAGAATTTAGGTCATTCAACGTCCTTATGTTAATTCATATGCCAATCTATTTTTGAACATCTGGATTTTTAAATTTCCCTTTTCTTTTTGAGAGTGGGAATGTAGCTATCTCCTGGTTTGAAAACTTTGGACTCGTATTATCAGTATGTGACCGTCTCTATAAAGCTCTTTCATCGAAAGACATCAGAAATAGGTATTCTGACCTACACAGCCAACTAACTCTCCCACGAAGGGCTGCTCTCCTCACCTTCTCATCCATAACTCCTTGTACATATTATCAAATACTCTACTCCAAAGATACCATGAAGAAGGAGCAGGCATTGTTCCCACTTACACCTTCCTCTTTAACAGCGAGCGTCCACTGTCACACCTGCTGGTTTTTCATCTCTCTCCCTTTCGACCGTGTCTGTGCTCCTTCGCCAACTTTTCCGTTTCTGTGTCTGTATCAGTTCAGAAAGGAGGATGGACACCTCCATGTGTCTTCTTAGTCGTCCCCTGGCCACTCACATTTCAAGTTACCCATGCTATTTATTTTTAACAGCAGCCATTTCCAGTTCCAGGTGAGTGAAGCTGGCCACTCTTTTCCCTTTCATTTTTTGTTGGTGGATTTTTGCTCAGCAATAACTCCCCTGCTTTTCGAAGCAGTCATTTTTTTTTCCTTTAGTGATTAGTTCACATTTCTTTTTCCCGGCAAGCAGATTTTATTTGGTTATTCTTTTTCTTTTGGAAGTTCAGCGAGTTACCTGGCCTGATCAGGGAGGCTGCTCTGTACCTGCTCCCACACCTTCTGACTTTTCTGTACTTTCAGGAACTTGTGACACTGATGTTCCAAGTATCTCAAGGACACCATGAGAGATCCCCCAATACGTCTATCAACGGGCTAGTCAGCTTGGTTCCACCACTGTGCCCGTGTTCATGCTTAAAAATTCTGCCCAACTATAGATATAAAATGAAAATCTCATTTTAGTATCAAAGAAAAATTCATCATAAAATTCAACATCAGACAAGTGCAGGTCTCCATTATTGCAAAGTCCATAAATGAGGGTGAACATGAGATGCAGGACTTGCCGGTCACATTGGGTCAGGATATCTTCAGTAGTGGTCATGTGTCATGGGATGCTCCCACATTCGTGACACACTGAAGTACAGAGTGCAAGGATGCCCCTGGGTGTTACAGTGGGGCACTCTAGCAACCCTGGGACCCACAGAAACTTGCCCAGCTTAGCTCTTCCTGGACCTTTTTTAATTCTGACATAAAATGAAATAATTCAAGCTAATGATCTCAAAGATAACCTTCACTCCTTTATCAACAATTTACTTTTCAGACACATTTATATTATACCTCATCCAGACCAATAACAGTCATTAATAATGAATCATCATTATAAAAATAATACACATGATCACTAAAGGATCTTTATGCTCCACAGAGATTATAATTTTAAAGAATTATAACTTAAAATGCAAAAATGTTACACTGATGTCATATAATTTAATGAATAAGCTATGTATTAGGGTAATGCAAATGGTGTTTAAGTATTTTAGCAAACATATTAAATGGACCTGAAGTGTCAGTCACCTCCAATCGTATTTACAAACATATGGACACAATCCATCTTATCTGTGCTAAAGCTCCTATTGCAAACTCTGGTATGACATCATGACTGGTAACCTATACCAAGGAAAGACATAGCGTCACTCCACTAACTCACAAATCTGACACCCTGGAAATACAGAACTTTGTTCACTTGATATGTGTATCACTTTGGATTCTTTTAGCAGCTAGAATTTACAGAAATTATAACGAAAAGGATCTATTCACAAGGCTTACAAATCTGAGGATAGAGATAGTCCAAAATGGCGGCCTGCATGTGCAAGAGCTGGAGTGTCTGATGGCTGCTCAGCTGTGAAATAGAACTCTGTCCGGGACTGCAGGACAGCCGGTGAGAGTCTGCTATGGATCCTGGTTGCTCAACGAACAATAGTGAAGACTGGAGACTGAAGATCAGAGACTAAAGATCAGCAACAAGCAGACAGGCACAAGTTGAAACTGGAGCAAATCTGTTATGAAGATCTGTGGCCTGTAGCAAATCGATGTCTGCAGATAATTGCAAAGGTGAGAGTTTGCCCAGAGGAGGATGCTGTAACAATCTTTCTTCTTCCCTTCTTTTATACCATTCAAGTTTCCAGTTGGGCATCCCACGTCTGGGTGAGAGCTCTTTCCTCACTTGCTGGCCCATAAATCACACACACTCTACGCTGATTCTCAATTCCCAATCTAGGCTTGGGTCTGAAACCCTAATCCAGGCATGGATCTTGATTGCTTTGAGTTGATGTAATCTCTCCAACTATCACAATTTGTTCAAAATATTTAGCAGTTTACTTCTTGAACAATACTGTCACAAATTTATGTATTTTATGCATTAAAATCACAAAACACAGCAAAGAAGAACAGCAGCTATATTTGTTTTTCAAAAGAATAAAAATACTATTGAGTGTAAACATCCTGCTATAGTAACTATAAGCCTGAAGTTAAGAATAATAACATGGCCAATATAATTAACCAGAATGTATTATACACATGCAAAGTGCAAAGGAACCAGAATTTAAATGCTGTCACCACCAAAAAAATAATAAGCATATAAGATGATGGATATGTTAATTATCTCAATTCAAAAACTTCACCATTTATTTATACACCAAAGTGTTACATTTTTATACACTATAAATATGTGTGACTTTTATTAATTATACCACCATAAATCACAGAAGGGAAATACTAAACATGAAAGAACATTACTTTTCAGTGATATCTGAGGCAAATGACAAGTCACGGGAGCTGGAGGACACAGTGGTTTAAGAAGAAAATTAGAGGCTTAGTCAATGTTCTGAAAAACATCCTGAAGCTCCAGCTAAAGAGACTGGACCAAACTTAGACATTTTCCTTCTAAAACAACAAGTAAAATGGGAGCACAGAGGTTTACAAAGGCGTGGCAAAAAAATGGCAGAGCTAGAAAGGACAATAAAATTCTGGAAGCTGTAAAGTGGAACAAGACTTCTGGCACACAGGGACATGGAATCCTTAGCAGGTGGCACGAAACTTGAACTTGTTTCCCTGAATCTCAAGGAATTCTACTTTATCCCTCCAATATGACTCCATCTTAACTAAAATAACTGAATCCAGAATGATCCTATTACCAAATAAGGTCCCATTCCAAGGCATTAGGGATGAAGTCTTCATACACTTTTTTTTCTTTTTTTGGTGGAGTGGTTCACAGCTCAATTCATGACAAAGACATTCTCAGATGAAGAAAGATTAACAGAATTTTTCATTAGCAAATCTAAGCTAATGATACTGTTCTGAAAGTCCTTTTTTGTATGATTACAAGGTATGATCAAAAATCAAGTGAATTCTTCTGGTAGCTGCCACCCATTAGAAATGCAGACTTGTAAAAATGCTATGACGTGCCTTCTTCCATCTTATCCACCTGATATGGCATCACGAAACTTCTGGCTCATCTCCAAAATCAAAATGGTCATGAAAGGTAGAAGTTTTTGATCAATTCAGAAAAACTAATTAACTACGAGCCTGCAATCAAAGACACCCAGGAAAGAGGATTTCACAAATCACTTCAGAAAGTGGTGAAAAGACGCAGAGGAGGATTAATAGCAATGTGAGTTTTGCTAAAATAAAGTTAAAATTTTGGAAAATTATTTACGTAGTTTTCAATAATAACTCATGCCCTCTTTCTATCGGTATTGCTCCTGCAGGAGGCTCCACCCCACCTCTCTAGGCTTGGCTGTCTCTTCTCAGCTTGCTGAGCAGGGGTGAGAGAAGCCTGGAAGTGCCTGTGTTTCTTCACTCGCCAAATGGAGAAACCCAAAGGAGAAGGAGCGAAAGGGACCAATCGGAAGGGCAGAGCTGAGAGCTTGTGCCTCAAGCAGCCACAGAGCCTCTAAGGCCAGCAGTCCTGGAATTTCTTATTGGAAGAGACGATGATACCTTTACCAGTATTACTACTTGGGTCGGTTGGAACTGGGCTTCTGTAACTTTTAACCAGTATTGCCCAAACCAACCTTCTCTGGAAGGTCGAGACATGACATCCTATGACAAGCAAATGCCCAAAATTACAGCACATAATCTAGTGACTCTGAGTCTCCTATTTAATTTGACTTCAGCCTCTGAGTAAAAAGATTCTGCCATCTGCCTCACAAGCTCTTTGAAGAAAGAAAGCTCCTATATTCATCAGGCCAAGTTGCTCACTGCTCCCTGCCACTGGGTTCATTGGGAGCCTAAGTCTCATTTTCTTCCTTGCTTCTTTCCCCCACTCTCCTCAGGCCAAGGACACACAGCAATCCACCTTCCAACAACTGCATGCAAGGTTTAATAAACACCAGTGGAATCATAAATAAATGAAGCATGATTTGGAGTGGACTGACATCTTACAAGTATTCTAAGCACAAGAAAAAAGCCACAGGGTTCAAAGGCACAACACTTGGGGTACACCACACATAAAAGCTTTCTCAGCATTCATTAAATTTGGGATAAGTCTTTTTTGCTCTGTGTGTCAGCTACACCCCAATCTACTTGACCACAGCAGAAGACACTGAATAATTTCCTGTAACTCATGCATAATTTTTCATTTGTCCAGGAGAATCACATCGCTCAGGCCGAAAGCATACAGGAGCATAGGATTAAGCACTCTAGTAATAACTTCGATTCATCATTGTCTCTCTCTTTCTATCTTTTTGAACTTTACAAATTAACTGCCACATCTACTGCCCACTTCAGAGCAGAGGCTGCACCAGCTGTTATCATGCCCAGCTTTAAATGCCCTTAGAGAATCCGGTTCCAGCAAAAAGTAACAAGGAACTACAAAGTATTTGGTAAGCTTTAGGAAGAGAAATGAAGTGGGCTAAAAACAGGATACTTTTCTCTACAAAAATGAATGCATCTCTGATTATTTTTAAACCTTATAAACTCCTGGATTCATTTAACAATTTCATCTGTTAGTAAAAGAATTCCCATTCATTCCAAGAAAGTGAAGTTATTTGCCCATCCTTTGCCAGGATCAAAGCATAAACAAGGACAGGGACCTTGTTTCTGCATTTAATTATTTATAGGCTTGTTCTTTGATTTACTTAGTAATAGGTCATAAGAAAAAGCAATTAACTGGTTTTCTCTATAACATTTACTTTTCATGTATATCATATTTGTTTGCACACTGCATAGGATTATATAATCACAGTAATAAATGGCTGTACTCTCATAGTGCTTGAACAACTTATAAAACATCTACAAGAACGTGTCTTATTTCTTGTACTAAGCTTCCAAAGAGAGCAGAACATGTAGGCTTGCTCATTTGCAAATGAAGAATCTAAAATTTGGATTTATCAAGTGAGAGTTCCAGTCGCTGCTCCAGAACATGATTTTGGTGACCTGGAACCCAGGTCTCTGATTTTGTCATCAATGTCATGTAGATATTGACCAGAAGAGCTCATGCATCAGTAGCCTGGGATAAATTATATGCCTCTGTGCTTCATGTTCCTCATTAGTGAAACCATGGTAAGCCTATGTTTCTCTATAAGCACTAAATGAACAATTGTTGTTAAAGCTCTGGAACACAGTAAGCCCCGAATAAGCATCTGTTCTTGCCACACCTGCCTGTATTCCACTCCCATCATCATAATACCTCATGAACAAGGCAATTCATTTTCAAGTATATTGTAGGTTCAAGTAATAGATAAACTTGAATTTGAATATGACTCCGTGTACTTATTGTCATGTAAATGTTGGCAAGTTCATTGAGATGGATGCCTCAACAATAAAACAGAAATAAGGATCATTACTACATATGAATGTTATAATGATTAAATAAGATAATGCCATATATTCTGCAGCATGGCATAAGTACATCCTAACTGGGAGTTACACATGAACAATATTTCTGAGGATGGGTCTTTTAACTGCTGTGATCTCTTTGCTAGGAGGTGTCAGCTCTCCAAGATTTCTTGGAAATCCCAGGGGTGTTTGAGCAGTAACTTCTTTTAAGCAATCTCTGCTTCAGGGTTTCTCCTCCCCAGACAGCTGATGAGGTGTGGGAGGAGTGGGATGGGGCCAGAAATCACCAACTGGGCACCTAGTGTGGAATAGTCACTCACAACATTAAAATTCTAAAGGAAAAAGGAAGTTTAATAATGTAAACATGGATGCAAATGCTAATGCTATTGCTAAGAGTATACACAACACTAAGGCCATTCCCCAGGTATCGACTAATGCCCAGTTCTGTTGTAAGGGCATGTGAACCTTAGAATGTAGATATCTCGATCATTTCCAAGAAATGATGTGTGGGATGGTTAAACAGCTACTACATGCCGAAGAGGGGCAGTGCTGGAAAGTGATCCCTAAAAACTTCATCCCACCCACCTGCAAATCTAAGGCTCTTCATTCCTTTCCGTGCTACTGTTAAGGGTTGGAGTCTCACTTCCTTAACAAAGTTGCACCTCAGAGCCATAACTGTGAGGCCTCAGCAAATTAGGTTCCCAGATGCTCTGCTTTGGTGAGACACCTCACTCACAGGTGCCAGAAACTCAAGCCACTTGAATCGTGCATCTTCACAGTGTCTGAATTTCCAAAGCATTTACAAAAGAAACGTACAAGTGAAAACTATCAAAGGCAAGATTCTCAAAGTTTCTAGCACCCACCTCCCGCAGAATCTGTAGATAAACAGAGGTAAATGTGGGATGCCCACGGAAGCTCTGAAAGATGAATCTCTTCAAGTGACAGTGGGAGCGTGAGTCACGACGATATCCTTGTGGACAACATCACAGCTGTTGGCACAGCATGCCAACTGTCAGGAGGAAGTGATGCTGCCACTCCCGGTGGCCCCTGGTGCTGGGCAGCCAACTTCTACTCCACCCTCCAAGCTACTCATTGTTTGTGTCTAATTTTAGAGCAAAAAGCCATTGAAAAAGAAAGGAGGAATTCACCCACCAACCATGACATGGGAAACTTACATCTGATGATCTTTCTCTTGCTCCAGGTGAGATAGCACAAGAACACAGAGAAAAAATAATCCACAGATTTGAAGCCAAGCCACTTCATATATTTCCCCCCTAAATGTCAACAACATACCTTGTCAATTCTTTCCAAACACAAGACACTCACTCCTTCCCAAACAAAATGTGTTGAACATTCAAGAATTTTGGAGCTGAGCAAAAAGAAGCTGAATTATCTTTACAGATAAATTTTATGTCAACTCAAGAGCAATGATAGGAAGATAATTAAGTGATCCAAAATATAAGAAAGACTTGAATTTTTGTGGGAAATAGAGAATGAAGAAAAACTACCAGCATCAAATCCCTCCTTACTTCAAGGACACATTACCACTTAGTCAAAGATCAATCAGATGGTGAACAAGCCTCAGTACAACAATCAGACTTTTCATTAATGTGCTCATCAATTACACAAGCTCTGAGGTATGGATTACGAAAAATACAATGAAGTCTTCTGCCCATCCACTGACACAAGAAACTACAGCCTCGCTTGCAGGGTGAAACTGTCTCATGTACTCAATAAATATTTATTCTGCACAAGTCATATCACCAGACATCCCAGATTTGAAGAGGGACACCAAGCATCTACCCACAAGGAATTCACAGTTGATTTGGAGAGATGTCCCTACAAATAACTACTTATGTTTTGGTTCTTTCATAAACAGGAATAGAGAATAACTTCCAAAACAAGAGCCCCTTCCTGGACTTAGATAACTAACTCCTGCTATATTCTCAAAACCGTGGGGCAACTCGTTCAAGACCTTTCAGGAAACAGGAGCTTTTACCCCCATCCTTTGATTCTAAATAAAGACCTATTCAAAAAACTCACTAAAATACAGCTATGTCATTGTCATCACAAAAATAGTTTATCGGAGGCTTAGAGAAGCCATATCCCTTGCTGTTAGCCACACACCCAGCACAGGACCTACTCAGCTCTAAAATGTAGGGTGTCCTCTTGAGTCCCAGAGTTTCAGGCCACCCACGGAGAGTCACCACATGTCCTGACAGCTGCCAATAAAAACGTCTAACCATGCCTGAAGGAATCAGGAAAGATTTCATAGATGACAGGACATGGGAAGAGACAATTAATATAATAATAAAATGTAGCGTGTCCAGACAGAGATCTTAGCAGTCATATTTACTTGTATACATTTTTATTTAATTTTGAAGTAATGGTACTTGTGGCTTAAAATTAAGTATATTATACTCTCAACGGTTCATCTCAGCTGACAACTTAGGCAGTAAGAGAAGAGGACGGACGGACGCCTACCTGGACAGTGGAAGCCTTCAGTTTTGTGCTTGCCTCCTGCGCAACGACCACTAGATGGCGGCAGAGGCACAACCATTGGAAGGCCAATTGTCAACATGGGCATGATTAGCGCTTTTGCTTCATAGAGTACTTCTTTGGATGGTCTAAATTCCATGTTGTAATCAGGCACAGCAAATGAGTCGCAGAGGGATGGATGTTTAAGACTGTGATGTTTTTGACGTACTTATGTTAAGAACTAGCTGTGTCTTTCAAAGCGATTTCACATCCTCACAACCTAAAAAAGTTTTCTACAGTTTCCAAAAAATACAAAGAAAGGTCTAATAGCTCTCCGTGCATATCATTGTCTTTTTTTTCCCTAGAAATAAGGCAATATATTTGTGCATCCTCTGAAAGGAACAGAATGCGGCAGAGTCACTCCGTGGGGCTTTCCGCTATCCCCGAAATCCATCTCTAAGCCCGGTCTCTAAGGCGCCCTGCCCATCTGCGGGCCTCGCAACGCTTCTTGTGAAAATGAGCATCGAGCTAGTAGTGCAGTCTGTGTTCGGTTTGAGGGAAATTGATTTGAACGGCAGCCCAGAACTGAAATTTCGCTTCTTCACGATCTCCACTCCCCAGATCCATTTGACACTAGGAAACGCATGGAAACGTTCTTTTGGTTATAAAACCGCCATGAAAAGCCACCTCCACGTGTCATTTAACGGAAAAGGCTCCAGGCAAAGCCATTATGCGGATGGGCAAACGAAAGGAGCCCAGGAAGCGACCGCATACGGCTAGGATGTGTATTAAATTTTTAGCTGCAAGAAGATTAGAGGTCCAGGGAGGGACAAAAAAATGAAAATGATCCAAAACAAGCCCCGCACTCATTTCCACCAGGAAGGGCAGCAGGCGTGGGCCGACTACTTCCTCCCAAGGACGTGCGGCCGTAGAGTGCTCGCAACGTCACTGATGGATCAAAAATATATTTTACCAAAACTGGAAATAGCCTGCGCAATTCATCCTGTTTACAGAGTGTTGTGTGGAGCGTGCTCAAATTTCATGTACACCAGCGGAGCACAGTAATTTTGGAGGCTTAAAGAGTGGCATTTGCTTTACCAAAATCACACGTTGAAATGATTTATGTTTTTCTGTTTAAAAGGACAAATTTTAAAAGTAGATTTTCAAGATAAGTTTTTACTATTACATTTCCCGTTTCACAGAAAATAGAAAATATAGATTTAAATGCCCCTGGTTGCCAGAAGAGGGCGCTATCCTCCAACTTAAAAATCCCATGTTCCACTGATAAAGCGCCTTTCCTGTCCCAAGCGATGCTTCAGCATAATCCGGCTTAATCATTGTGTAATATCCTTAAAAAGAACCATAGCCATATCTTTAAAGAGTAGAACAACTGCTGTTCAGGATTTTGTCATTTGCAACACTTACAGCAGCCATAATTTACTCAAGTTAATGACCATAAAAACTAAAAGGATGCCATGCTTTAACAACACAATCTTCATAATTTATAACTTAATTGCTTAGCCCTTGTGTTCACTCAACAGAAATGCACGGTTCCTTTAATTGCTTGCCTGTTCCACAAAGTATCCATTTTTGGAAAGCATCGTTTTATGAAGTGTGCTGTTTCTCTTGATATCTTAACCCAGGCTGCCAAAATAGAACACAATAGGTTGGGTGGTTTCTAAATAATCTGATTCCACTTCTCACAGTACTGGAAGCTGAGTGTCTGGGGTCAAGGTGTCTGTAGGGCTGGGGTCGAGGGAAGGCCTCCTTCACATTTCAGACTGCGGATTCCCTTTATGTTCTCACGTGGGAAAAGGGAAGTCTTTGCTCTCGTTTTCCTAAGGGTCGCAAACCTGTGTATTCGAACTGAAGACCGCACACCTCCTCACTTCCCCATCGCCCGAAATCGTCATATCAGAGATTAGAGCTTCAATCAAAACTTTAATCTGTAGTGCTTGGTTATTGTAAATTACCAAAACAAACATACAAGCACTCAAAGAAGACAAAGCAGGGGAATCTGAGGGATTTAATCGTTTTGGTTTATTCCAGAAAACAAGCAAAGATTTATTTGGCAAAGGAGAAAGCCACAGTGTGGAGATTCCCTCATGCTGAGTAGGATGCCCAGGTCCCTCCTCAGCCTGGCTGCAGGCAGCCCAGCTCTGCTGCTCCTGACTCGAAGGAGTTCTGATAAGTTAAACATGACCTTCTCTTTTTTTCTTTCCCCAACTTAGGAAGCAAAAGAGTGATGGCGGCCACCTCACAGCCACTCATGATCCCTGTATCTTTCCTATTCTTTTCAGGTTCTTTCTATTTTCTGATATATATATATATATATAGCTTCCTTGTTGTTTTCTTTCTCTTCTGTTTCTCACTCCAAAGGCTGTAAGCTGCTTGACCTTTTTTACCCTCCACCTTGTTCTCAGTTTCTTGAGGGTGGCTGGCCCTCAACAAGCGCTGCAAACCTAGGAATCTGAGAGGAGGTATGCTGAAGTTGTACTGAAACACTAACCCAAAGCTTGACATGTGGAAGGACAGAAAAGTCTCCATAATACTTTGCTTCTGTTAGGTAGATTTTTTGTGTTTACCTTCACCTAATATCATATGGCACAGATTCTGAAATGTGTACCATTGACAAAGTTGCCTTCATACATAAAGGTGCCGGCTAAGCTGTACTGATTGTAGGTAAATAACAGCACACGTGGTGTGAGCAGAGAGCAGTACTCATGAGAGTGGTCATGAAGTCACAGAGTTTGCAGAGCATCTTGGCTAAGAAAGGGGCCACAGGACGATGGCATCAACACCAATGACAGGGACCTGGGGAAATAGTGGCAATATTTATGTCATATTTGAGCCTTTCAGGGAAAGCCAAGAATGGTAGGGAGACTGGCTAGGACTTCCCACACATGGCGGCCCAGCTGTGGTGGCCAGGGCTGCACACCTAGTGTTGTAATCAGAGGCTTAATGGTCATCCTTGGTTCATGGAGGAGAATCCCTGCCTGAGAATGCCCCAGGCTTATCTAATTGATGACCCACTATATTTCATACTGTGACAAAGACATGCTGCCACCCATTTTAAGTTCTTCATTGATGCCAAACCCAGAATAATGAACATGCCAATCAAGAACATTATTATAAATTCTAAGAGTATGCAAGCAAAATTTGGAAGGAATTCTTTGGCTCAAGGTCAACACAGAGAGAAGGAAAGCTACTACTTTCAGTGCTTGGGGCAGGAATTTTCCATTCCTGAGTAGCAGTGGAAAAGAAGTTGGCCAATGGTACTGTTCAATCCTTATTTTGTTACACTTTTAAAAAATAACAAGAAGAGATAAAACGGGTTGGGGGGTAAAAATTTTACATCAAATACAAGTGGAAATTTATAAATCTTGTATATAAAAATAGTAAAAATCCCTCTGCATGAAGTATTATGGAACTGATCAACAAATATTTCTTTAAAAAGAAAATAGTTATTTCACCATTTTAAAAAAATAGATATAATGCGAGAGGCACAGATTGGAAAAATAAGATAAAAACAACCTGATGTCTTATTTTAATATTGGGAATGAACTCTGTGGTATTCAACCACTGCGCTACATTCGTAGTCCCTTTTATTTTGAAACAGGGTGCTACAGTTCAGATCTGAAATGTCCCCAAAAGCCGCCTGTATTTGGATGTAGGGGGATAACTGTGGAAGCAGGGCCTGGCTAGAAGGGGTAGATGCTTGAGGTTTGACCTCAAAGATTGTGTCAATTTGTTGAGACTCAGGCAGGCCTGAGTTACCCAGCCAGAGCTTTCAGGTGTTCCGTGTTGTTGACTTGTGAGCCAGGAAGTGTGGGGGTGCGGCCCCACCCACCCTGGCCAGATTGGGCCCAACTGGTAGGTTGAAGTAATTAAAGGAAGGAAGAAGAAACATTGTTACAGATTCTTCCTGCGAAAGCTCTAGCCTTGCCTAAGTTTGCAGACACAGGCTTGCTCCTGCTCTGTCACTTGGTTCCCGTCTGCAATGCTGTGAGCAGCTCTCCAGCCTCTGCCATGTGCTTTCACTGTCACTGGCCGCCATGATTGGACGGACGACATGAGACCTTTTGACGCTGTGAGCTAAAAACTTCTTTCCTATGTTCAATTGTCAAGTATTCTGTCACAGCAACAAGAATGTAATTAAGACAGAGGTTTTCACTAAGGTGCTGAGGAGGATCTAAACTTGCAATCCTTCCATGTCAGCCTCTTAAATAGCTTATAGGCAGGCATCACTAAGTCTGACCTTGAATTCTTTCTCTCTGTGAAAATAGTCTATTCCACTTAATCATTTCAAAATCTCCATATAAAATTGTTATCCATGACTGAAACTAATCTCTCCTTTAGAAAAAAATTGAAAACATAAAAACAACATTTATCGGATTACCTCACAGCTTACTTAATTATATCCTAGCTCAAAAGCTACACAATCCTACATGCTTGAATGAACGGCTCACTTTTCTTTCTCCCCCCCCCCCATTTTATTGATATGTATTAGTGCAAGATTTAAGGTTTGCAATGAATTTGAGGATTTTTGTGCACACACATATCTTGTCAAGGTGACAAAGACTTTCCCACTCTCCTTTTGTCACTTTTCTATTATTTTGTGATGTGACGTCCTACAGAATGAACAAATTGAAGGCATCTGAGTAAGTAGCTCAGCACAGACAGGCCTGCATGCGTGAACTTTCTACTTGGGATCCTCACCTGTACGATGCTGCCAAAGTCACACTCAGTTGACAGAAACCATACTTGGAATTTGGGACTTGGATATTTTTTGAGCTGGTCATATAAACTACAATCCTGTTCCTGATGCTGGGGCCAGTCAGCCAAGCATGCAAGAAGTGAGATGACTACTCACCTACAGATTCCTAAACTGTGAGAATCTGGGGGTAAAGGGAATTAAATATATTTTCATTTTAATGGTATTTTCAACTGAAGTCTAGTTTACTGGGAGGTAATCCCACTGCAAGTTGAGGGGCATGGATATTTATACCAAAAAAAAAAAAAAAGATGTGGAAATACATTCCAACAACACATAAGCCTGGTGTGGCATGGTGGTGCACACCTATGCCTGTAATCCCAGTCCTTGAAAGGCTGAAGCAGGCGGATTGCTGTGAGTCTATACCGGCATGAGTTAAATAGCAAGGTCAGGACCAGCCTGCATCACAGAGTAAGATCCTGCCTCAAAAAAAAGTGCTGCCCTATTGGGAGGATTGTAAATTTATACACTCAGTTTGAGATCCTGACTTACAATCACTGAGATCGTAAGTTCCCATTGTTCCTGAAGAAACCAGTTAACATTGACTGGCTCGGAACAACTGCTAGTTTTACATGATAAATGTTCTACTGAGGTTTCTTCTTCATTTCCATTATTGTTATGAGGATGAGACTAAAGGAGATGAAGAAATAGATACAATGTGAATAGATATGATAGGAAAGAAAGAAATTTTACCATGTAAGGATACAAGCATTATATATTTTCCTCACTCTTAACACACCAAAAAAGGCTCATAGTTGCAATTACCCTTTTCTCTTTTCCCTCACTTGAGAAGTTGGACTAAGAAACACACAGAATATGAATATATATATATATATATATATATATATATATATATATATATATATATTATACAAATGTATAACTTCTAATTCTAGGTGATTAATTACAGACCTACATGTATGAATATTTATAGATTTGGACATAGGTATAGCACACAGCGAAGACAGGGAGAGGGATTAGCCATTTTGAAGACAATGTAGATTGAAACTAAAGAAAAACCTACTTTCAACAGTCACTGAAACGTCATTAGCTTGCATTCATCTTCAGCCTTACGTTTATAAAACCCTCAGAAACTACTTCAGTGTCTTTATTTAATGCTTGGTGTAGATAAGAAATCAGACAAAATCAAGATGGACAAATGTAAACCCATCTGGCTTCAAAAGAAGTCATTCTTCCTTAATATACAGTTGTTTATCTGATACTTTGGCTGACACTATTAACAACACTTGATTAAAAATACTCTCATTGCAAATTACAAACACCATAAAAATGGATAAGAAAAGCAGATAAGATAATAAAAAACAATGGATACAAAATGCTAGCTGTTAAGTATCAATTTTTATCAATTATCAATGTTTATAAGTCTTAGAAATATATAAAATAATCAGTTACTTAATAAGGCTAAAGAGTACCAATGATGTTTGACCTAGCAATTTGTCCTCTCCATATCCACACATCAAAACACTGTTTCCTTATATTTAACTCCATTATCTAAAATTCTTACTTAGCTTATCGGGAGCTCACATGTTCATAAATGATAAACTGATTGTATGTAACAGTAGTCCTCCCCTCAAAAAAAAAAAAACTTCCACAATTTAACTGTGATATCCTAAAAAGCAGGAAAACGCCAGAATAGCCTGTCTGTTACCCTAATGATGTCTTCCATAAAAATAACAAGAGACATACACCAGACATTGTATTAAGTGCTTCCCCAAACTGGTTTCATTTGACATTCACAATAACCTAACAAAGAATGTACCAGTATTGTCGTTGTTTTACAGATGGATTATGATGATACTGAGAGTTTAAGTTACTTCCTCAAAGTCTTATTTCTAGCAAATAGATAAGTCAGAAATCGATCGAGGTATGGATAACTCCAAATACTATGCTGTTCATCTTTCTTCTCTATTAAAAAATGCAGAGGACTTCTCCAAATACTGAGCGTGGCTTGGTTTGTTTTTGCAATCTCTGATACTAACAATGGTTTTAAGAATCATTACAAAAACTAAAGGAACGTGACACCAGTTTATTGGAAGAAGATAAAGACTGTGACTAAATAAATTAGGCCCTTATCCACTTGAGTAATAAAACATATTAACTCTCAACAAATTGCTATGTTATCTCCTACTAAGCAGATGAACTTGGACCTTAACATATTTAAAAGAAAAAACGGGGAGGGGGAGGACAGTGCGTGTTTGTTGGGTTGCCAGGTACAAGGAAGTTAGAGGACATGATAGAATATAAGACACAAGTAAAAAGGAAATAGGTTCAGGCCTTGAAACAACAATGAAGAATTCTCAAATTCTGACAATGGTTTGCATGTGCCAGTGACACAGCAGAAGTGATTTAGACCCCTCCCTGCTCTCCCTAGAGCAGAGGCCAGCAAAATAGTCTGTGGGACAAGTAGACACGTTGCCTCTATTTGTCAATAAATTTTGTTGGAAAACAATACAAGGCACTGGAAAGCATTCGTGCATGTGTATGTTGTCCATAGTTACTCCCTCATCCTACTGTGGTAGAGTTGAATAGCTGCGGCAGGAAATATATGATAACAACTTTGAAATATTTATCACAGAGTTCGCTATGGAAAAAAACTGCTGATCCCTGTATTATGTTGCACAGATAAACATCTACGAAAGTGATTAAATATGCATCAAAGCATCTACATAGTGAAAAGAGGATTTACAGGACATAATTCCACTGATTCTGTTATTCCTCTCTGCCAATTCTTCCCTAAATGTTCTAAATTTCAAATCTATTAGTAGTTTTTATTATTATTAAAAAGACACACACCATGAACATTGGAAAAACAAAGATGAATTGGCCAGAGGACATGTCAACCAGAAGCTTTCTGTGATGAAAGACAAAGATTTAAGTAAATAATTAAATGGACATTAAATGCTGTAAGAAACCTAAAAACAAGGGTGTAAGGCAACTTGTCACAACGTTGGAGAACCCTTTGCCACAGTTGAGATTATTTTTTAACCTATGATAACATTTCCTATATCAGCAATGAAAATCCGAATTGGTTACACTGTGAGTTTGTGACGTAGGTCTTAGGATATGTCACTGCCAATCTATTTATTATTTTTAAATTCAAAATTTCATATGCATCAAGGCCTTTAAATCTTAGACCATGGAGAATTTTGCATTTTTGCTACTTTATAGTTTTTATAGATGTTAAAGCCTTCTTCTCAGTACTCCAAACAGAAAAGAAATTGTGACTGTGTGTCATTCTGTCAATCTGTTCTGTCTTGATTCAGAACAGAGAAGGAAGAAAACCACCACCCAGGGACCCAGATGCATCTACCAACTGTGGCCACAGACCAATTTCTTTCTCAGTTATCCGCTAAGGCAAGGATCAGCAAATCACAGCATATGGCTAAATGCACACTATGGATTTGTTTCCTCTGTCCCAGGATCGAAGGAAGGTTTTGAAATTTTAAAAGGATTTTAAGCAAAAACAAATAGTGTTTGACAGTCACTATATGTCTGTCTCTATGTCTCTTTTTCTTCAAAGAAAAAGTTAGTAGCTCTTACCTAAGATGTGGTGGTTCAGAACATAAACTCTTTGAAAAATACTTTAGGAAAAGAAATCTAATTTTAAAATGACTGAGATACCTACGCAGATAATAACATGATTTGTTAGGTAGAAGAAAAAAATACTTAAATAGTTTGTTGAAAAAAAAAACACATTTATGTATATCAAACTCTTACAATTCCAATCCTTCTATTAAATGTATCATAGAAATAATTATTAAAAATTTATCAAAAAATGGCAACTCCTCTTTTTTAAAAAAATTTTTACACCACCTACACCATCCTAAAGGCTTGTATTAGACTTCATAGATCTATTCTTCATATCTCAATCCATACTTTGTTACCAGTTCTATTATGTCTTTGTGCTATAATGTATTTTCCTCAGTTTTTAATCTCCTGATCTATTATTTTACCTTTATCTAATCTGTATTTTAATTCACGTTTATACTTTCAATTTCAATTATTAGTTATTCTAACTGTAGAAGCCATGTGTCTCATTCATTTGAAAAAAAAAGTATATTAGGTACCATTCCAAGTACCAGAGATAAAGCAGTAAAGACAAAATATGCTACCTTGATTAAACTTGGACTTCAGTGGAGGAAATGCACAAATATACATGTAGAATATATATGTCATGGAGATAAATGCCATCTAGATAAGTAAAGCAGAGGAGACGTGAGTGCCCGAAGCAGACAACTGCGCCACACATGAAGCCTGTGCTGGGTGACGGGTGTCTGCGGACAACTGAGCTCCTGGGAGCCTGGCTTCACCACAATGGCTGTAACTTGAATCACGTGGCTGACTGTGAAGCAGACTGTCATGTCAGAGCAGTGGCAGGGATCACTGTTTAGGGTGTCCTCATCCTTCGCCCAAGGATGGTACAGAGACAGAAACATGGTAGCCTTTTGGGGAACACATCAGAGGCTCCTAGTTTTCTTGTGATGACAGTTCTGCTTCTATAAGCATCTGGAGAAAACTTTTAAAATACATGTTAAGCTTTTGGGCTTTGTGAACGTGTAATTTCTACAAACTTGAGTTTCTAAATCATGGGAGAGTTTGGTTGTGGTTACACATTCCAGAAAGAATACTTAGTTTTTCCCTCTATCCATTGTGAAGTTTAAAGACAGATGACTATCCCACGTACTTTAAGAGTCCCAGGTTCCCTTAATCTTAAACTCTAAGACATGTGTCCTTCCCTCTGTGATTCTACTGCCATCAAAACATGATACAAACGAGCAGAGAATATTGTGACGTTACTTCTTCCCATCTCTAGATTTCTATACTTTTTTCATTTTCTGTCCTCAGAGAATTCCCCTAATGTTCGTGCTAGCACAGCAACGCATTTGGAGAGATGCTTTAATATTTTATCTCGTATTTGTAATTATGTTGTGACAGAAGGTTTTTTTGCATGGTTTGCTTATTTGTTTGTTTGCTTGCTTTTTTACTGTGGAACTGGAGATACCCAGGATGTTCCTACTGAGCTACATCATTTACATCATTTCCAGTCTTTTTTTTTTTTTTTTTTTTTTTTGATAAAGGGTCTTGCTAAGTTGCCAAGGCTGGTCTTGAAACTTTTGCCCCAGCTCCTCCCTCCCACGGTGCTACGATTACAGGCCTATCTCTTCTTACAGATAATCTCTACCTTCAACACCTGTTTCTGATGGCAGAGTTTATAGAAAGATGCTGAAGCCCCTTCATCCTCTGGACTAGAAATGAGTTTCTCCCCTTCAAACTGTCCATTTTGCAGCTTGTTGATAAAATTAAGTCATCACAGACCAAGGCATTGGATCAAGCCGGTACCACAGTAATTCAAGAGCACTAGGAATATTGTTGGTATTCTATGAAGCTCTGTATGTGGCAGTTTTCATTGCTAATTTTTTTCAATCAAAATATTGACAAATGCTGGAGACTTCTTGCCATTCAATCTTTTATACTTATCTATACTGTATAATTATCAGATTTGGATTAAATGTTTAATACAAGGGCCTTTACCTCTATTTTCTTTATTTCTCCAGCCAAAGTCAGGATTATGAAAATGAACCAAATCAGATCAATTCATATATTGTGGCATCATTAACATCACTATAGCAAAAAAACTTCTAAAATAAAGGTGCTATTTCAAAGCAGAATATTTTCAAATGAAATTTACAATCAAAACTAATACATGCATTTCTTATTTGCCTTGAGAGAACAACCTACTTCCTAAATATCTGAATTTTATGTTTTTCATGAATGGTTTTCTCTGTTGTCATTGTTCACATGGTGACCTACAACAAAATGAATAATAAATAGGACCGGGAGGAATTGAAAGAAAGATTCAATACCACTTACAATAATATAGTATTCTTTGTACAAACTCTTTTCCCAGATAAATTGCAGATATAGCAAGACCCAATGGACTGCCAAACAGAACACATAATGTGTGATGTGGACATGAACCCTCCCCAGTGCCTCAGGTAATGGAGCACATGACAGCTTCTAAAAGAGAATCGAGTAATAGCATTTGCCTTCATTTCTCAGGAGAAATCTCTCCCGCTTTCTTCGGCCAACCTGGGGCCAACATACTCACTATATTCTTTCTGTAATCAGACACCTCACAGGGCACCATGCAAGATGTACTGAGGATATCTCACAAAAATCCAGGCAGGTGAATGTCCATTTTACAAGAAACTGAGATTTGAGCACTTTCAACTGCTCTACCAAGATGATTTACTGACATGTGCTCAAGATGATATTTTAGTCCAGGTTTTCAGAGCTTTGATTCCAAAACACATTTACAGTACAAGCATTTTGACATGTATTTTTGGCAGGAAAGGGGCGCGTGTTTCTTTCAAATACATGCAAAAATAAATATACACAGTTAAGGGAAAAATTGACCTCCAAATGGTGAGATAAGTGTGCAGGAGAAAGTAAAGTATTAAAAGGTCTTTCTACATGAGAGCAGGGACCGCCCCCTGTTCCCCAAGACCATTACTTCACTCCTGGAGTAAGAGAAGAGAAGAACAGGAAGACACACAGGGGGCTACGGAAACAGTGCCACTAGCCAGCTGAAGGGACATACATGACGAAGCACACCACAAAACTGCCAAGGAGCAAAAGTGTGATTCTTCACACATCCCTGAGCCACTGCCTGGAAAGTGGTGATGAGTGAAAGAGGAGGACGTTCTGCAGCCCCAGGACCCCAGGGTATATGTGCTGGGCTGACCAACAGCATCGCTTATAGATTGCTGGGATGAGATATCTCTGAAGAGCTACCCAGACAGAAGTCATCAAGGGAAAGAATGGAAAATGTAACAGAACTTAAGTCATTTTTTTAAAAAAGAATTATTCTAGGTAAGGGTGGGTAGAGGACAAACAGAGCTCAAGTCCTGAAGTTTGGCACAGGATACTTCATGAAAGCGGGAACTATAATGAATTTAAATATCTCAATCCTAGGCTACTTAGACTTAGAGACAGATTATTTCTAGCTTTTCAGTCAATACTATAGTATTTACAGTGTCAAAATTCTAAAATCCATGACCTCCTTTAATAATAAATGACTTCTTTAATATTTTATAATTTTGTATGAGTAACATTCTTTATGATGTCTAATATTTAATATAGCCTGACATATCTTATTCTTTAATTAATCCTAAAATACTCAGCCAGTAATATCGCCGAATTACACAAGATATTGAAACCCAATGCATCTGCTCTACTGCCTTCCCAATATTGCTCATCAGTTTGGGGCATTACTTTTTGTTTTTGTGTTATTTTCCTGAATGAAGATTGGTGTGCATAAGATAGATAATCAGGACATACCATATTGTATGTGCCATAGTTACATTGTCATTGCTGGGACAGAATATCTGACACCCACAACTTAAGGGAGGAAAGGTTTGTTTTTAGTTCACAGTTTCAGAAGGTTTCAGTTCATTTATGGTGTCTGGTGATGGCAGAAACACATGGTGGGGCTGGAGCCAAGAAAGAGCTCCTAAAGGCCTGGCAGAGTGGCCACATCAGGGGGGAAGGGTGGCACCAGCACATGTTCCTCCAAGTCAAGCCCCAAACACATGCCCCTTCCAGCCAGGCAGCATCCCAATAGTACACAGTATCCATAGGTACATGAGGCTTTTGGGGGGACACTTCAGGCACAAATTACAAGTATGTAATGAAACAAAGACCAGAGAGAGAGAGAGAGAGAGAGAGAGAGAGAGAGAGAGATTATTTAAAGAAATAAATAAAAGTAGAAGCAGAGCTAGGACTATCACAGTTTTTCTGACTCTCTGGCAAGTAATATATGTTGCACAATAACTGGTTATTCATCTTCTCTTCTAGCAGAGACCATGGGAACTGACGATTCTTTGAGAAGGTTTTTGAATGAAGACAATGGTTGAGTGGATAGATAGAAGGATGATTCATTGATTTAAAAAAGAAAACACCAGAGACCTTGTTCTAATAAAGTTTAGAAGAAAATAGCTGATAGAATCAAAGTCCCTCAGCTTTGTTTTTCCCCTCCACCATCCTGTCCTTGTTCCCACTCCCATGAAGCACTCTGGCTGGTCTAGAGTGTGTGCGGGAGTCAGCTTTGTAATTTTTGCCATGATGTGTATATGCACAAAATATTCAATATTCAAGATCAATATAATATTTATGTATTGCTCTTATACATATCAATAAAATGAGGAGGGGTGAAACTAAAATCCAAAAAAAATTAATATTGAAAATTTTAAGGAGTTCTTTAAAACAACTGATTGCCATTGCCTAGTGATGCTATGTTTTAGGAAAAGAGCCTCTGCTTCCTGTACTTTAATCTGTGGACTTCGGAAATTCTCCCAGTTGAGTGTCTTCCCTTGGGAAAGGAGGAGGGCCTTCTTCAGAAAGTAGATAATGTTAATTTTTTAGCACCACTATTTAGTGGTTGTATGACATCTGTGACATGGGTGTATGCTCCATTCATAACAACAGTAAATAATACTGCCATTCCCCAGTCATACAAACTATAAAGCATCGCTCTCCCTTGCATTACTCTGGCCCTAAACCTTTCCAAACTATTGAGCTTTGGGTCTTGAATATCCTCAAAAAGTCCCATGGATTTGGACATTGCGGGTTATCTGTAGAAACAAGAATGGTTAAGAGATTGGGAACCTGGTCAGAGGTGTGGATGATGGATGTGAGGTAGATAATGAGCGGGTGGTAGAATACAGGTATATGGCAGATTATATATTATAGGTATGTGGTGAACTTACATCAACAAAAAAGATGCCAACCTCATTTAATTTAAGACACCAGGCTTATTTAGTTTAACTACATAACATAGCCAGCGGACGTACCTACGTCTCCATATCTGTTCCCTTTCTGTAATCCAGAAACTCATTGTTTCTTACATAAATGGGCCTGGGAGTCAGGTTCTTTGCTCATGCTCAGAAGCCTCACCAACACGCTTTTTGTACAACACCCAAAAACCTATACATCCGGTAACACTATTATTTCCTCAAATTTTTTTTTCCTGCTCTTTGGAAGAAAAAAAAAGGTCAGACTTTTAATAATCAGAGACTGTAAAACCTTTCTTCCCCTGACCCCACCTTCTCCCACCCTCTACCTCAGTTGTCTTCTCTGTTTCCCCACGCAACACACCATCCCAGTGTCTATTGCCTCTCTCAACCTTTCCTTCTGTTTATGCCTCTCCCTTTCCCCCCAAGTGATGACTTTCTTGTGAAGCTCATAGAACCATCTCACATACAACCAAATTCAGAGGACTTGTTTTATTGGCAATTGTCCACCAATTAGAAATTGTCTTAGAAAAAGCTGTTTGTTTTCTGATCAGAGCAAAAGCTCTATGAGAACTGAGACAATATCTTGTTTCTCTCAGCACTAAAGCATCTGCCTTCTAGCCAAAGACCACCAGGAATAGGTCAGCAGTCAAAGGAAACAAACTTCATTGTTTCATGGCAAAAAGGGACTCAGCAACCACGTGGAACTGTGAATGTTTCAGCAGAAGGAATTCAGAGAGGATTGTTGTAGAATGTGAGATTCCATTAGGGTTTCTTTTTGTTCTGTGGTATTGGAAGTCAAACCCAGAGACTTCACATAGAGCTACATTCCCAGGCCTTTTAATATCTCTTAATTTTGAAACAAAGACTTACTAAGTTGCCCACAGTGGACTTGAAATTGCTTATACTGGTGATTGAATGTTGAGAAAAATATAATCTTGGATTGAACCGAATATAAAGAATTGGAGTTTGCTGAAAAGCAAAGAGTACTTTCCCATCTACGAGACATAATGTCCAACGTCCACAAATGAAAGAAGAGGTTGGTTTTGGCTCACAGTTGTGGGAGTTCAGACTATATATGGCTGGCTGGGTCAGAGTCAGAGACAAACTTAAGATAGGGCATAGAGAAATCAAGTTGTCAAACCACGGCAGTCAGGAAACAGGGAGACAGGAGGAGCCATGGCCACAATCAAATCTACAGGAACATTCTTCCTCCAACCAGGTCCTGCCTCCAAACAGCAATATCTAACTATGAACTCATTGATAGACTCACCTACTGAGGTGTACAGCAGCCCCATAATCCAATCATTTTAATAAAACTCCACCTCTGAACATATGAGACTTTTGGGGGACATTGTAGATCTAAAGTATATCATGAAACCAATTTCAGGATTGGATATCTCAACTGTTTTTATTCTAGAAAGCATGAAGGATAGCACAAGCCTAAAGCTGTAAGTGGTAAAGATGCAACAGGTTATATTTATGTTAGCTGTGGATTAAGCCGTAATCTTTTTTGATCTGTGATCAGAACAAGTGGTCTGGTTTTTGTCTCACTCCATCAGGTACACAGTGACCTGGTATGAAGTGGGCATCTTGGGTAATTGCCTACATTCAACAAATGCTATAAGACAGTCGTTAGAGCCAGGCCAACCAGCTTAGCTCAAAACATCGAGAAGTGGGCTTTGGTTTTCCCATTGTTATTATTTTTGGTGATGATGATGTTCTGGTTTCATTTCTTTGCTTCTTACCAATACAGCTAACACTGTATCTTAGATATCAAAGTCACTCAACACTCAATTAATTTTTAAAAAAATGAACAAATATACTTAACTTCTTGAGTTTCAACTGCCTCATAGTTTGAGATTAATATTTAACTCACCACAAAAGAAGACCAGAGAATTACTTTAGACCCTTGTCAGTTTCAAAACCTGTGATTTTCATTGTTTTAAATTCATTTAATATCCATATAACAATATAAATACATAATCATCCAGGTTGTAAAAAGCAATTTAAATTATAATATTTTATAACTGGATAAGAGTTTTACTATCTCTTACAATAGTGATATTTACTTTCCTAAACATATATGTCTTTCCAATTGTTCATTCTGTCTAGTACCTACACATAAATATTAGAATTCAAAACATAGAAATCAGAGAACAGAGTTAGTACTTTTACCTGACAAAAGAAGAATAAACAGATTAAATAGAGAAGAAAAACCTCTTAGATGAATTTTTTTTTTCTTTAGAAGGTTGTCAAAGGTTGCCTGAGTGATCCTGAGCAGATTAGTAAAGCACACTTCCAGGGAGTCTGGGTGACTTATAGGGCATGGCCCCTCAGGGACTATATATAGGTCCTTGTCATTTCCTGTTTTGTCCTCTGTGGTCTACTCCTGAGCCACTATGAGGTGAGCAGCCTTTCCTTCATTATTCTCCTGCCTTTGATGAAGACAGTTATGGACAAATGGACAAAAGACCTCTGAAACCATGAGTCAAACTTTAAATCTCTTCTTTGAGTTGTGGTATCAAGTGCTTTGTTCTACCAGCAGAAATGCTGGTCAACCTACTAGTTTAAGAGGTAAAGATTCAAATCTCATGTTAAGGGTTGTTTTGATTTCAGGATAATGGACCGAGGGAACCAAAAGTTGCAATTGGCTTCTGGATGTTGATAATTCTTGCATTACTCTATAAATCTAAGAATCATTACTTCAAGCATTTATAACAAATCAATCTTACGGTGGGTAAATTAGTAGTCACAAAAAATCATCAAACAAAAAGTGGTGGAACTACTCTTAGATTTATGATTCGCTTATCTGGGATTTATCATTCTTTACCCTAATTCCTGTAGTATCCTTATTTAAAATCTTTTTTTCTATAACATCCTTATACTCTCTGCCACCATGAAGCTTCTCCATCCTGAAGAAGATTTACCAAGAAAACTAGTGCAGCAAAATCTTTCTCTTGATATCATAACCTTCCAGATCACTGGCTAGTGAGCAAGTACATCCAATGCAAGCCCAAACTGGATTTGGCATCCAAGGGAACCACAGTGAATTCTAACTCTAGCGTTTACCAGCTGGGCTAATGATTCATCCTCACTACAATCCTAAAATGAACACTATATTATTATCTCCAGGGGACTCTTTGTGTTCAGTACCTACTAAGCATGTGCATGGAGTGGGGCATATGCTAAGCATTGATAATGAGCACGGTGGTGTCGAGTTATGCAACGAAGAAAAGAATGAAGAAATAGATGTTTGAAGATGTGGGTTATTAATGGAGTTGCTGTTCCTTTTAGGGGTTTTTCTTTTAGATGCATACAACTGTGCTTTCATTTTCTTTCAACAGAACATGAAACAAGTGGCAGAATTAACCAAGAAAAGAGCATGACAGTTGTGGTTCTTATTAGCATCCTTTCTTATGCTTAAATGTTACCAAAACATTCCCCTGTGGACATCTACCAACTATAGTTGCAGAAAAGGCCTCAGGTGTGTGTTTCCCAAGACAAGGCACCTCAGAAGTCAGGACAGTACAACAAAATATATATATTACACCATGAACCCTCATATAGTGTACAGTGGGGATCTCAAATTTATTCAATGATACACAGCCACCCACAGTATTAGTTACATAAAAATATTATGTTTTTTGCTAGTAGTGTTATTGCATTTATTTCAATTATGCCAATAATGACCTGAAGTTACTATATTAATTACTTTATTATATGGTCAGAGTATAAGGAAGTGTAGTTAAAAATCTTTCCTCAAGTTCAATATCAATGATTTTCATAATATGCAGAAGTATACCACAATACAAACAAGGAGGATGTTAAATTAATATTTATTTTTGTTATAATGAAAAAAAATATGAACCGTGTGTCAGATCTCAGGCACCATGTTCAGCACCAGGATATACTTTGAACAAATGTACAATGATACAATCCTTTTTTGTTCTCTGCGGTTAGACATTGTCTTATTCCATTTTCTGTTGTTAATAATACAATACCGAAGACTGACGAAGTCATTTCCAAGAAGTTTATTTTGGCTTATGGTAAGGGGCTTCAATCAAAGGGCCATATCTAATGATGTCTTCCTACTAGTAGAGTTGTGCAAAAGATCACACAATAAGAAACGGAGAAAGACAGAGAAATGTAAGACAATTTACTATGACATCGAGCCCATGCTTGAGATAATCTGTTAATGCTTCTGCCCACAATCCATTATTCTCATGGAGGGATTAATAATACTGGAGAACTAGAATCACCTGTTAAAGGTACTATGTCACAATGTCTATGTCTCATACTTGGAATGAAATTTCAACATGAGTTTCAGAGGAGGAAAATCATGTTCAAGTCATAGCAAACATTGAACAAGTAATTATTTTTTAAAGTAGAATTTGAAGGAAAATGGGTAAACACAAGAGAATATTCACAGATCGAGTATTTTTCCATTGGGAAGAATCGGAATATATAGACATGAGCCATCCATATCTGTCTGGAACTAATAATTCACGCATCTCTATGAAAGCAAGAGCTACCTGATAATATGTGTTGCTATCAAGTCTGTGAGTTTCTGAGATAGATGAGTTGTCACTAATTCCAGAGCAGCTTTCTAAGCACACCTATAAATCACATTAATATCACCTACCTGATACAAGTCAGTGACTACTAATAAATTTGTCAACAGATTATTCTCTCAAGAACTAAAAATATGTAGGAGGTTCCCAGAAAGAATGTTAATAAGTGGTGGCACCAAGTTGATGAGAATATTAAATGACATGTCATGTCATTACCAGATTAGCATCAATATCCTTCCATTAACTCATGGAGGTTAAAAGTCACCATTATTCAACGGTCCAGTTAAGAGGGCAAAATCTCTGACCTTCTAATTCTCATTACATGTAGAACTAATTGCAGCCATGAGCTGTTAATGGAAATAAAAACTGGCTTCCTGTGTACCCTCGATCAAGGGCAAATATAGCAAATTAGAGGCTTGCCTTATATAGCTTCTGTAACTAAGCTATTTGAATGCAAAACTTTATCCATAGATTTGGGGAATAAAACAGAAAATATAAAATATATTATTCTCAAAGCTAGGCTTTGATTGAATATGATTGTCTGAGCTGTTTTGGTACTCTAAAGATAAAGTTTATTTAATAAAGTTCACATACATGCATTTATTTAATTCTAAGGAAAATTATTTCACCCAGAATTTTGATTTCATAACCTGATTATTTACCCATGTATTATAAGTCATGAAGATAAAGAATGACAGGCATCCAGAGGCTTCAGAGCCTGAGATGTGCTGCTGTTGACACATCCCAACACAGGAAGAGTCTGCCTTAGGCTTCATTGATCTTCCAGCAGCAGCAGATAGTTAATATAAGAAGTGGGTGATGGGGTCCTGAGGCTGGGGGATTGCAAGTCTAAGTCCAGCCTGAGAAACTCAGAAAAACTCTCTCAGATACATAAATGAATTGGGGTGGAATTTCAGGTGAGTGTGAAGGCCCTGGGCTTGATTCCTAGTACCACACACACACACACACACACACACACACACACACACACAATGGATGACTAGCACGAAATAGTATGTGAGGTCCATTTTAATGAAAATATTCAAAGTTTAGGTTTTCCTCTAGATGTTATTCTTTTTCATTTATTTATTTATTTATTTGTGTTCATGAACTCAGTTTCCATCAACTCCCAATCTCAACAATGTCTTCCTGCTTGAATCTGCACTTTCCACTGGAAGAACAGAGAAACCTCTTAAACTCTGCTAGTGCTCTACAGGACAGAAATGTTTTGAGAAGAAACACTTTCAAAGGAAGAGTCCTTGATGCATCTAGTCAGGTTCTGTAGCTCAAAAACTTGAAGACATGTATGTTTGCTCCAGAAAAAAAAAAAATAAGGACAGATTGCTATGAATCTGAAGGCAGACAGCGATTGTTAACTTAATGGACTAAGTGACCTGACTCTGTTATCCACATGTGTTTGTGCAGGTGTTTCTAGAAAGAATTAGCACCTGAATCAGGAGACTAAGAAAATCCGCCCTCACTAGTATGAGCTGGCATCTTTCAATCTGCTGATGACTCAAACAGAACAAAAAAGTAGGATAAAGGTAAAGTCCCCCCATTCTCTTCTTGAGCCAAGGCCAACAATTTATCTTCCCTTGTCCTTGGACATCAAGCTCCTAGTTCTCAGCCCTTAGATTCTAGGACTTGCACAGCAGGCACCTCCATCCCCACCCTAACCCTGAAGACTCAAGCTGAATGGTATTGCCGGCTTTCCTCATTCTCCGGCATGCACGTGGATTCAACAGCACTGCCCAGCCTCTGTCTTTGCACCAGCTCGGGTCTGTGAGCCAAACCCTACTTCTGTGTCTCTAGGGAGCCCTGACTAATGCTCACAGGTTCATCTAAAGCATTCCGAATGCAGGGGTCAGATCTCCCCAGACACTCGTAGGCATGCCAGAACATTTCTCTAGGGAATCATGTGAGACAAGAAATCCAAGAAACCCATGGTGTTATGTTGTTTCTTCTTAGTAGTTTTCCAGGTCTACAACTTAGTTTCTTATTTAAATTCCAGGAAGTTTAATTCCTGGTTGTTATGGAACGCTACACACAAGGTATCACTGAAGAGACTTCCCACTATTTGCATCTTCAGGCAATTTGCAGAGCTGCTCTGGAAGGTCACACACGTGTTAGATTTGTAGAATTGACAAGGGTCTAAATGAAACAGACCAAGGCTTGCTTAGAGATGACATCCCTGAAGGAACCAAGTCATTAATCAGGTCATACAGACCACATAATTGCCTACTGGGTTTGAAATGAGGGTCATTTTTTGAGGGATTGAGGGGAAAGTGGATAACAGCAACGTGTTACAACTGAACACGGCAGAGCCTCTGTTCTGACAGCTCACTGGAAAGAACAGGAGTTAGGACACCATGTGGATATAGAGAGACAGCATGAAGCTTGACTGTGAAGGGGACAGCCCTGCTGGTGGCTGCCAAGTGTGCAAAGCTTACAGAACGGACAGCGAAGATGGTAAGAGCAGAGGGAGGGAGGAAGCTGACATTTATTTAACTGCAAACATAGACCACTGTCATTTCATATCACCCCAAAAGAATGTAAAATACATACTCCCTAATTTTGTAAAAAAAAAAAAAAGGCAGCAGGTTAGAGAAAGATTAAGTTGCAAAAGATCACAAAAGTTTGAAATTCCAAAGAAGACATTAACATTCTAAGAAGTGTGTCTTTCTTCTAAGTCTTTATATTCTCCTTCTCCCACCCCCCACCCCCAGCCTTCCACATTCTTTTGTCCAAATCTCATAAAAATCAAGTGGAACTTTTCCTGGTACCTACAAATTTTTCACAAACAGAAGCATTATGATTGAAGATAATTGGTCAAGGCCTAGCTAATGTATTCCTGAAAGAGGACGCACATACTACATTATAATTAAAATAACAAGCAACAAGAGATCCTCAAGTGTATAGAAGCCTGGTTGAAGTAAACAAATTCATAAATCTATGAAGAGTACAAAAATGAGAAATAAAAATGAAACTGCTTGCGATTTGCTAATACAAGCGATTGAATTAACAGGGAAATAAATACATTGGACTGACATACAGTATGGGCAGTATTGGCACCATTTGTACTAAGTAGGAAAAAATATTTATTATATATTAAGCATGAGTCATCTGAATTTAAAAACACACATGTAATAGCTGTAACACAAAATGAGAGAAATGAAAGCTCCTTAATGAATAGAAGCACATTTAAGATTTATAATATTTATAAAAACAAATATCCAACACATCATCCAGTCCTACTCAGAGAGGCTGCTTCAGTTTCCAAAGTTAGAGAAAGATAGATTTGGATATGACTGAGCATCTTCCAACTGAATAAGTATTTATGAGCAATAGTGATGAAAGGGTTAGGTAGGAAACTGCAACTCACACATAAGACAAAACTGTAAACTAATAAAGCAGATCTCAACACAATGCTAGCCAGATGTTTTCCACAAAAGCTTTCTTCTTAGGATCTCAGTTTAAGACTAGGGAGTATACCTTCAGAAAAACTCTAGAAAACTCTCAGGGTCCGTGGGGGCTCCCACCTCCCTGGCGACAGCACTTCACCTTTGGCCACTGCATTTCGCAGATGAAAGGCAGCAGAGAGAGTAGGTGAAACAGCTTTGCAAGCAGATCCGAGCAACACTGTAGTCCTCTTGCCTTCCTGCAAGACTAAGTACGTGTAGAACGCATAGTGTGACCCAGAAAAGCAGCGTCACACAACGAGACAGGGATAAAACAGGCAGATTTGATGAAACTTACACTAGATTTATTTAAGAGTGTTCCAACAAAGCCGCGGAGAGCCTCTCAATCAACACAAGCCAGGGCTCAGGAAGGCCTTGTCATGGTTGCGATGAGGCAAAATAACAATTAGTTGGGGACACTGACCTGAATTTGGTCATATTCAAACATTCTTATTGCACAACATGAATTATATCAAGTATTCTTTTTAGTTAAGTAATTACTATAAGATAAACTTACGTAGAAATGCTTACAAGTCATGGTGGGCTACACAGTTATACAGCTCCTCAGTACAACAGACATCTTTCAGTATGCCTTATCACAGAAAATGGATGTCCTCACAATGACAAAACCTAAGCTGGGCACGGCGGAGCACATCTGTAATTCCAGCAATCTGGGAGACTGAGGCACGAGGATAGCAAGTCTGAGCCTACTCTGGCCAACTTAGAAAGACCCTGTATCAAAATTTTAAAAGGGCTGGAGACGTAACTCAGTGCAAAAGCCATGAATCAGTCCCCAAGACTGCAAAGAGAAAGGAAAGACTCTTATGTTCTTGGTGGCTATACTTAGCACACAATGGATATGGCTCCGATTGATCAAAATCATATCCTTTCATTTTCTTGAGGAAAATGAAAACAAATGTACCTAGTACTTAAGAAAGTGCCACTTTGTTTTAGATTATCTTTATCTTCATTTGTTAATTTTTTTACTCAAGAAGAGTACTGTTGAGTATAACCCTCTAAGTGGCACTGTGTTCATTCCAAAAACTGGTTTCTCAGAACACACATAATGTGTGTGGAAATTAAGGCACAGACATCTTAAGGAATATTACAGATACTGTATGAACATTATGAAATAAACCTAAGATTTCTATACTCAAAGAACCTACATCTTAGTTCAGAAAACAAGAGAAACAAGGAAGAACTAAACAGCACTACAAGACAATACCAGGAATTACCAAATGCCAACCAGTTGGGCCAGTTATTAATCCTAAAGATCCATAAGGGCCCTCAGGGTGAGAATTAGACTCAAACATACAGGAAGCTGGGATGAAATTACTCTTAATTCATACAATCAGACTGTACAAACTATTGATTACATTATTTGCTTAAATAAATTTGACTCAGTGCTAATATCACATCATGTGATGGAAAGATCCACCATAGATCATACAAAGTACCCAGGCTCTTACATAAGGCTAACGAATTCGATGCCCTCTCCCCTTTCCATGAAGGACATCGTCTCTCTCTCTCTCTCTCTCTCTCTCTCTCTCTCTCTCTCTCTCTCTCTCTCTCTCTCTCTCTCTGCCATCATAAGCTCCTTCTCAGCCGGAAACCTGGTGATGCTTAGTTTGCAGGACTCCTATGCCTTGGTCCAGTCTCTCATAACAAACTTGGGATACAGGATATCACATCTAGCTCCAGCCTTCTGTGCCATCCTTGGGATAAGATGCTATGTTTTTGTCCTGTTTCCTTTTATTCCCAAGATGCCCCATCTCCCAAGAATCCCATTTCCTTTAATGATCTCCTATTACTTTTCCCAGGGTTACAATTATCTGCAAATTTCCTGATATTAATAATAGTAGGCTCTAAAGCTACTTAACCACCCTACTCTGGAAAGAAATGAAATCCCTACTAATTCCTTCTCTTTTCCCTTTTAAAACAACTCATTCCCCTGACAAATAGGACGCCTTTATAAAAAGAACTAGTAGTTTTTAGAACTATTCATCTCCTGTTTTCTGCTCCCCACACACACACACACACAAATCTCCAAGGTAAGGACCTAGTTACCTAACTGAGAAGAAATACAAGGCAAAAAATATATAGAGAGACAATAAAAAATTAGAATTATCATATATTTTGCTACTACCCAAAACTTTAACTTTCATAAGATACAGATAAGCACATGATCAAAACAGAATCACTGAATTCTTTAAGAAGTCTTTGTAATTCCAGAGAAAAACTTCCAAATTTATGTTCAGTGGTCACAAATTTAGAGACTTAGAACAAGTATAGCATTTTCAGGACAAAGATCCTGTTGCCATTTATATAAAACGAAGACACAAATAAAAGAAAGACTAAGAGAAGGAAAATGGGAGAACTTTTACTTCCACATAAAATAAATCTTTTAAAATCAATAAGAGCTACATCTTGAAAACTATAGCATATGTGTTCTCATATCAAGTGCAGTGAGGTATAATTACAGGTAAAAAGTCTACCCTTTGAACCCTTATGATTTTGTATGTGATGAGCAATTACTAGAGACAGAAAATTCCTTGAAATAGTTTCATGAATTATTTTTTCTGGTTTCTATACACACATAGCGTCATTTATGTCCTAGATCTGACCCTCCTAGAATTAAATGTAACATCAAAAGTAATTGTCAAAATATAATAAGTGCCTCTCCTGGGCAAGACATCAAGCTATGAGCTTTCCATGCATTATTTCACATAATATCCTGGAAAATTTTGTCATGTAAGTATTTTATCATCTTTCAGAGATGAGGAAGCCAAGACTCCAAAAGTGAGTTGGGTTTTTAAGGCTGTAGCCCTAGATCTGGACACCATAAGATATCAATTCACATCAAGTCTTTTCAATCTAAGACTCTTTAAAATGTCATCGATTCTTAACCACAGTGATACTGAAGCAGAAATACTAAAAGTTTAAAAAGTTTGACAGACTTTAGGCACCAAGAAAACTGGCTGAGACCTAAAAATGGCAAAAAGGCTAATAAAAAACTTTTTCTGATTCATGTATCTCTAAGAAAAAGAGGTAATTTAAAGCTCCATTTACACTTCAAAAATCTGGCCAGTACCATCAAATTCATAGCACTTGTAATGTTTCCTCGAGGTACACGGTGGAGTTAGTTAATGAGTGTCTCACTGCTTAGTTCCACGGGATAAAATACCCAGCTTCCGTTGAGACCAGTAAACTTGAACCTGTTGCCATAGAACTGAGGAATGTACCTCAGGTCGGGTCTACCAAGTGTTACTCATGCCACTTGGGCCACGTGACAGGCTCTTTTTAAAAATCCCTTTCTGCCAACTTTATGGAGCTGCTGAAAATCAGATACGGTAAGCAAAAGTTCTAGATAAACTAACTCATCACATGAATTATACTTGCTATTACTTAATTTCACAGTCCATAAAAATGCTATGAGCATAGTGTTCACTGAGTTGAAACTCTAGGAACACTTGACTGGGTGAGTTTCATCTCAATTACCAACTAGCAAGGAAATCTAACAAGAGATGCCAACTACTTTGCCTATCTTTGCTCTAGTCTCTCTATTCATAAAATTGGGATACAAATAAACCTGTTCAAAAGTCAAATACACTAAGGCACAATGAGAATGATGACAAAAAATGGGGACAAGAAAAAGCATTAATCTGGAACAAATGTGATCATAAAGATAAGAGCTTTTGCTATGATGTTAGATATTATTGATACTTGATGCCATTATCGCCACTACCTGCTATCAGTAATATTATCACTAAAGGTCACTGGAAATTCTATAGTTTTAGGTGATGGAATCCTCAGAGTTTTCAAGCAAGGTTAAAGAAATGACCTCAAACGTTAGCATATGGAGCCACAAGCATACACAGAGCCAGAAGAATCATTGCTTTGTTTTGACATTATTTAATAAAAGCTAGATGCAAATTATCCTGTTTATGAAGCTACTCTCCCTTCTCGAGTAAGTACTGCCTGTGAAAACATTATTACAAAATTCTTTTTAAATGAGGAACAGAGTTCATGAAGTCTTTTATTCAGATTTTTTCCAAGCCAACACATTATCTTCTTCCCATTAAAGAGCTTTTGGGCCATCTGTCCCACCGAGGCTACCAGCTGGTATAAGCTACAGACATATTCCTTTATTAAGGATACTAATTAGAATTTTCCATAAGAACAAGTTGTAGATTGGTTGTATGTATCAGTTAAAGTGTTACAGCCAGTTTCATATTTGTGCAAAGGATAAATATCAACAATGAAGGTGGATCTGACAGATAGGTCCTTTGTGGAGGAGTTGATATTTTTCCACTATTAAAGATCTTGCTGGAGGGAACAATGGGATGATTTTCAATTCATTTACCATCAAATGTGAAATTAGGACATTAGTTAAAAAGCAGTTATAACACTTAATTATGCAATCAGCATAATAGTTATAGTGACAACACCACATACATGGACACTATGAAAATCTACCCTAATAATATTAACACAAAGCACAATGCTTCCCCGAGACATAGTCAACTACTTGTAGCTAATGCTGAACGTAACTCTGCATATTGCTGGACATTTGATTAAATATTAGGATTTTTAAAACATTGTTCCATAACTGATTTTTACAAGGAAAACAGTCAAAAAGAAGAGAAAATGCGTTAACTAAAAGGGTGGAAGAACTACCCATCGAATAAGATACTGATAAAAATGACTAAGGACAACAGGGACACATTGAAAGATTTGTCAAAGAGCTTTAAATTATTAAAGGTCTTTAAAGAGAGTCGATCACCATTTCTCCTATGGAGACCACTTATTTCATGTCCCAGTCCATGGAACCATCTTTGTTCTCTGAAACTGGAAGGTTCGTTACTGTCTAAGGATTAGTTGACCTCAAAGCTTCCTGCAGGAACACTTCCTGACTCTTCCATCCAGAAGTACCAGCACCCAGTGATCTAAGGGGGTGGCCTAACCTAGAATCAGATTTCCAGGGTTCAGAACTCGGAAGGTGGCCGTGACACTGTCAACTTGATCTTGAACAATTTGCTTGAGCTCATTGCTCTCTTTATTCATAAGCTGGGGAAAAATAATGGTATTTACTGTAAAAAACATTTATAAGAGTTTGTTAACTAGCAGAAGAAAAGATTTTTTTAAAAAAAGTTCCATGGTAAGCACCTGACAGACATCAGCATTTAGCATAATCACTTTCACTGTTTTCATTTTGCCCTCTGTTATTTCATATAGACTATACTTGACATTCTTCCAGGTCATGTAACAGGTGTGGTTAGCTTCTTTGGGTTCATGGAAGCAGGCGGGTCCCATGCCTTGCCACCAGCAAACACCCCCTCACACAGCCTGCACTACACAATATGCCAGCCAGATTTCTTCAGTCCCCACCTTGATCCTCCCTCCTCAAGAGTCGTCCTGCTGAACAAGTTAATAACAATAGTTCCTCATCAGTCTCTATTTTCTTCATTTGTACCTCTGTTGGCCTGTTTATAGGCTGTCTCCTGAAATAGACATTGGCTGAATGCTAAGACTATACTATTTACTGAGCATATTAGTTGCGATAGCTACATATTGATAGCTCACAAATAATTATACATAAAAAGAAAACATAATCCCAGATGCCTACATAACTATTTGTGTTGGAGGAAAGCACAATGATTTGTAACTTTAATTTTTATTTTAGGAAATTTTAAACTTATTTTTGATTAGCTTTACATTTCAGAGAAAGAAAAGTATAATGTTGTGTCTATATGAATAGAAGTTTAATTTTGAAAATATCATGCAAAATTATTAAATTTTCCCTTATTCAAACTTAAAAGGTCTAAGAGATTTTTACACATTTTTAGAGGGAAAACTATAAGGTAGTCATTTTTGATGTGCGAGATGAGATTTGGTCACTTTTAGAGACAAAGTGAACTAGAATTTAATGTTAAATGCTCGTTATATTTAGTGGCTTAAAATACTGGAACAACGCCCAAATGAGAGTGGCAATACCTGAAGACAGACATAGCTATCTAAATGCCTTTTGGGTATTTTTTAAGAGATTTTTTTAAAAACGAGTAATGAAATTATACTCTATTTGCCTAGATATATTAGAAAATTAAAAAATAAAATAAAGATAGATAAAAAAAGAAAATAGATGATCATACAACTTCAGCAGTCCCTTTGGAATTATTTTTCTCTGTGCATCTTACATCTATAGAATAAGTCATATACAGTACAAGAAGTCATTTTAAGTTACACATTGTTAGACATAAGTAACCCACAGAAAGTATTATAACTTTGGTTTTCTATATAATCATACTTCAGTATCCATGGACTCAACACACCAACCTGAGATCAAAAATTTTACACTGTTATTTAATGTGCTACATAACTATGCATAACTAGATAAGTGATGGTTGCATCAATACTGATCATTTTTTTACTGATAGTGACCATGTAAATACCTTTAATATTGAAATGATATAATATAAAAATTGCTTATATAGCATTTTTATTATGTAATATCATCTAGCGACGATTTAAAGTCTGTGAGAATCTGTATGTAGGTTATATACAAACACCAAGCCATTTTCTAGAAGGCTCTTAAGCATCGATAAATTTTAATGTTGGAGGCAGTGGTGGTCCTGAAACTAGTTCCCAGAGGATACCAAAGCATGAATGTAAATGTAGACCCAATGAAGAACCAGTCTTTCTATAGTTGAAAACTACATTTTGGAAAACTGTCAGTTTTTAAATATTGAAGGCATTTAATTTTTGTAAAGCCATCTGAATTATAGGCACTGAATTCAGTGATCAAGATACAAAAATTACTACCAAAGTGGCAACTAATTCTGCTGTCTTTCTCTGCCATTTTAATTCATAAATTCAAGTTCTGACCTTAATTGAATACAATTTTAGAATGGGAATGGGCTTTAGCAAGTTTCAGATAATTTGTTTATTTTGCTCTGTGATAATTTCACATTTGCATCATAATTGGATTTCTCTAAGTTCACTGACATTTCGCTTGGCTTTAATCATCATTAAAGGCTTTTTTTCTCTTTAAGTTTGAGTCTTGCTCAACAGGCTGCTCAAAGACAAACAAACTCATCCAAAAATGCCTAATTTCTACTTTATAAAGTTGCTCTTCCTTGAGAGACTTTGACACAGAATCATTTTCAGTATTAAATGAACGTTGTTATGCAACTGTGAACTAGAAGGTGGCACTGGTAACTGCGTCCGGGCAAACTCATCTTGGGAAAGGCATGAAAATATATCTTCAGTTGTGATGTATATTTAAAACAGAGGATGTTGTTGCCATTTGGAAAAATAAAATGCTAATTTATGCTTACTAATCACAAAAATGCAAATATCGATGCTAGCATTGTTCATTTGGGGCCGTTTGTTATTGTTTAATTTCTGCTAGTCCAAACGAAAGCTACAGTCATTCATGTGGCCAGATATCCAAGGCAGATGACCTGGCCATTTAGTGATTGTCTTGATCCACATATGAAGCACAAGTATAAAGCAAAAAGTGAAAGCCTCTCTCAACACTAATCTCTCACTCCAAATAACATGCACATCCTTCTAAAGATGTCATTGAGGCCTCAATGTTTCCCATGAGTAGTACTTACAAAATGATCAATATTTCTGCCAGATAATATTATGGAGGATAAACTGCACTGGGACAAAAGGAATTCCAGTTGTTCCATTTAAAGACAAATAAAAACTTAAAAAGAACTATAAACATATTTACATAGAGTGAAAATTGAATAAGAAAAACAAATGTAAATATAACTGAAAATATTATGTAAGGTTTTTAAATTATTCAGAAAAAATTAACAAACAGAAGAATAAATCTTATCAAATTATTTTATGGTCTGAATAAACTCTTCAACGTAAAGTGGAATATGTTATTATATAAATGGACACGTCTTCACTTCAGGATTTCTGTGACTCACCACAGTCACATTATTACCTGACACAAAATAGGTTTTTAATAATGATGAGAAAATGAGTAGATGAACAAATGAACAAAAGGTACTCAAAGTCTCAGCAGTAGCCCACATTGATTTATATATTGTGGCAAACATCTCATTTAAAATTTAAATTTTAAATCTTATTTATTATATCTCATAAGGTTTCACACTGGGACACTTTTACTTAAATAACAAAGACTTGAGACACAATATCTCATTAATTAATCTCTTCATAATGATTTTACTCAATGGGAGTACATTTGGCAAACATTAGAAATAGAATAGTTCAAGACAAAGCTTGGAAAGAAATGTGTTCACAATAAGCCAAAGCAGCAAAGAGGTAGTCCCTAACTTATTCTGGAAGCAAAATCTAAAACCAGTTGAAGTACCCAAAGCACATGATTTTGCCAAGAGACGTATGACATACTAATACTGCTTTCAAAGGACATAAAATAGAACATATAATATTTTCATTTTTAATATGTTTTCACAAAATTAAGTGGGAGGAATCACAATGAGAATTTGTTATTAGAAGTTAATAAAAAATTTAATTAGTTGGTCTCCACAGGAAGAACAGTTCTCCACAAGTCTTCTAGAATTTTGACTGAGTCATTTTAAGAAAGGGGCTTTCTTTAAGACTTTTATTAAGGACAAATCTTGAGGCTGGAACCAATAATCAGACAAGTAGGTTCAGCTGCAGGGTACTAGAAAAGAATCTTCCAAGACACCTTGATAATGCTACCCCAAAACAAAACAAAACTCACTATTGTTTTGAACTATTTTCCTCTTTGTAAATATTCTATCCATACAGTCATCTAGAACTTTGATATATAGTAAATAGTATTCACAGAGTTTCAGTGAAAGGATTACAAGAGATAGAAATTATTTGCAGATGGCTTACCTATGTTTAAACAAATTCCTATCTAATATACAAGGTAAAATGCAAGAAAATTACTAGCAGAAAGTATATTACAAAGTATTTATCTAATTATTTTTGCATAAGTAAAACATTTGGCCAAGGAGTTAAATGTAAATAGAATAAAAGTATGTAATTTACTATTTTTCTACTACAGTTGCTCCATTTTCTGACATCTAAGATGTTCAAAATTAATAATAAAAGTTCTTTTAAATAAATATTTCATAATGGAGCTGCTGACTTCATAGAAGACATATCATCAACTATGAATACTCTGTGCACTTCTGTAATGTATACATCTAAATATCATTTAAGTGTATTTATATGAAAGAATACTTATCCCATAGGGAAACAGGGCTTTTCAGTCTTTCTAGAGAGCAAAGAAAATAATGTGTCATATTATTATTTATTTTTTTCAGTAAAACCTGAAATTTCAAAGAAATACAAGTTTTTCAATTGATTGCCTCACTCTTCGTAACTAAAATGGCAAATCCTCAGACCGGTTTTGTTCTGTCTTCAAAAAAAAAAAAATGCAACCCTTCTAGATTTGGAGCCTCACAAGAGTCCCAATACATCTCTAAGTTAAAAAAAAAAATCCTTTGCCTCACCTCCAATGAGTTTTAATGGGGTGGGGTGTAGGGGTTGCTGGGGAAGCAAGTATTTTCCACGTTGAGATTGTAATCCCAATGGCTGATGGCTGATTTTAAGAAACTTCTTTTAGTAAATCACAAAAACAGATATTACCAGCTCTTCCCGTTGCTGTAGGAACACTGATATAGAATTATAATGTCGCAGCTATCTTGATTAAGAGCTAGCATATTCATTTTTACCTCAGCCTCTGGATTAGCTGTGGAGACATACATACTGCAGTTGATGGGGTATTAGTAAACACAGCAGAGAGAGACTTGGTAAGTGTATGTGCAAGTGCTTTTTTAAAAATTTTAGCTACCATGTGAATATGTGAAAAACCTGGAAGAAGCCTCTATACCAGAGCAGCTGCCATCAACAGGCAAATGTGAGAAAGACCACCCTCTACCAAAGTGTCTCCAACCAATGTGCCAGTTGACTGTAACGATGAACTTAAGTGTCGGACGCACTTGAGACATTGTCCAACAGGGCCCAGGCCAAATGGCCAACTCATAATATTTCAATCTACTAAGTGCTGTTATGTCACTAGTACTGCAGATGTTTTGTTATACAACTGATAAGACTACTTTTACCAAAACACAGAAAAGTAAAGCAAAAGTTGAAGCGTTTGAAGGTGATTTTGGCGGTCCTCAAATTTTACAACTCTATTATATTATTTTATATTTTTCACTTGAGAACTTGACACAAGCGTAGTCATGTAAAGCCAGAAAGATTCTGAAGTTTGTCCTATAAAATCAAGCATGACTGAGAGATGTAACCAATAGAGGAAGAAAAAAAAAAGGAAGTGATAAAAATATCTCCTAGAAATAAACATTTTTTAAAAAACTGAAACTGAAAAAATAGTGACATTTCATTTTGACTTTTTACAAAGGAATTTCACTTGCATTATTGAAAAATCTAAAGTTACCATGGTAACTGCTTCCTCTCACATCAATTTCTTGACCTAAAAAGGTATTACCAGATGACATAAACTACTAAATGCAAAAGTTCTCATCCTAGTGTTGATCCCTCTCTAAAGCTGGAGCCTCAAGCTGCTTTGGGTAAAAATGTCATGATTATAAAAAATAATTAGAATGAATTTCAATCGATTGAAGGTTAACATGAAGCATGAAACTATACTATAAATATTTCAAGGGGTATAAACAGTTATTAATATTATAAAACAAATACATTATATTAAGAAGAGTCTTATCTATCATTATTCTCATTTACTAACTTATTTAATAGCAGTAGAGCACTTACTCTGTGCCAAGCATTTGGTTAATTTCAACCAAATTCAATTTTTTTTCAGCAGGGTGAACAAAATAATGTCAGGTGTTTCTAAGTTCTGTTAAAAAAAACAACAACAACAACAAAAACAAAAAACAAAAAGAGGATAATGTGAATAAAGGCAGCAGATGATCTATTTTAGAATGCAGGTTTAGGAGCCTGTCCGGGAGGTGTCATTTAAGGTGAGACCTGGACACAAAGCATCCTGAGAATTCTAAGGAGCCCAGTGCTTCAAAAGGAAGGACAGCAACACTCAACCTGAACCACAGTAGCACTTGTCATTTCAGATTCCAGAAAAAAAGAAAGAAAATTCAAAAAATAAAATATGCAAAAAGATGAAGGTGGGAAAAAGCACGAGGGCTTAAGGACACAGAAACAACGTAGAAAACATTAGAATCACTTGGATCCCACCTGAAATATCTGTGTATATTTAAAGCCTGAAGAATTCATTTTTGACAGGATTGTATGAGTATTTTGTCTCTCTATCTGAATTTGAAAATCCATGACTTGTCAATGGAACCTAGGAAGTAATTTCATAGTTGACCATTAAATGAGTAATAATTCAGAAATATTTGGAAAGATGCATTTCTATGAATGCATTGCCATCGTAGTTAACCTTCTAGACATTTCTGGGGGTGTTTTCACCTAAAAAATCCTGGCCTTAGTATGCTCATGTTTCAATGGAATAGAAAAGGAAATAAAGAGCACAGAACCAGTACGTGAAGCATTTTTTTTAAAATAAAGAATGTACCTAGCTTAGGAGAAAAGCTGTAAGATTTCATTTAAATTGAGAGAATGATCATTTAATAGGATTCTTAGTAAATTAATGTTCAGGCATATTAAAGAAATTATCACATGTAAAAAGTTTAGGATGACTACTAATTTGAAAGTAAAGTCCAATTACTCTTTAAAACCAATTTACATGCAATTGTAAATTCGAAAAAGTTCTATGCAATAAGTAACAAAATATATACTTCCTCCAAATTAACTATGTAAATTAGATCATTTACATTTACAAACAGAATGAGCAAGTAAACATGGTGATGTTTCAATGAAAGCGAGTTGAAGAGTTTGAGATTTTAAATAGACACCAGAAGCCTGAAATTGATGGCAGAGGACTTGAATAAATTTTTAAGGCTATTTCCACAATAGAAAAACATTTAAAATATACAGAATCTAATAATCTACAAGATAAAATTGTCATGTAAAAAACATAGAATAAATGGTGTATGGTGTTATTTCCCGCAGTACTACGGTAGTGTAACAGATCTCTTCATAAAAGTAAACTTAAGAATATATTTTACAATAACAATCTACTTAGTCAATAATATGAATGGGTATATGAAATAAAATCTAAAGGCACAAAATAAATTTTACTCATGTTCAAATATTTCATTCTAAGTAGGCGTTCAACCATAAAATCTATTTTATGCTGCAAAAGAAAAACGGTTACAGTTCATACATCTCAAATCTCTTCTTAGGAAAAATTCACAAAACTGAGTTTAACCTCATAACCAGTTACTGTGAAATAAGGAAACAATATAAAAACTACATTAAAAAATCAAAATACATAGGTTAAAAATAGATGTTCTTATCGATTTCCGTGACTTTCAGAACCGAAGTCATAATATTTAACAAAATATGTTTTTTTTTTCCTCTATTTCACTAATGAGGTCAGAAGTAAACACATAAGCCAGCAGATAATCAAGCACAAAATTGTGCTTTTGCCTCAGGGTTTCTGTCCAAATCTAAAAAACTTAAGATTCTTTCTTGAAATGTTCAAAGCAGGGACTAGAAGGCTCTGCATAAATATAGAAATACAAAATTGAAAGAAATAACTTTGCTTCAAAAGAAGAGTAAAACAGCAAACTTGCCTGTTTTGAATTTGAAATATGGCTGAGTAAAAATAAATAACTTTACTGATGATATATAACCATGACCTGGACCTCATAGGCAATCAGTCTAAATTTCTACCACTGTGTCATAAACACAATCAGGCAAGGATCTAATATAATGCCTTAGGTATGGTGGTGCTCCCTGACCTCTGAGACAGCAAATGGAAGCTTTCTCTAGAGGGAAATTGCTTCAACCCAGCCTGAAAGAATTTCCCTGTAAACAGTTTTGGATAAAATGAGTCACTGTAAGTTATAAACAGCAAAGAAGACTGTATTAATAATTGCTAGAAGAACAGACTATGTAATTAGAGGAACAAACAATCCACATGTAGGAAATACTTCCGTAGGATGCTGGGTACATTTGCTAATACTACTGAAAATAATGTGAAATTTAAAACCAGAAATTTGAGGTAGAACACTAGAAAAGTAGGTGTATTACCAAAGTCTGATCTAATTTCCTTAAGTACTATACGTAATATAGTGTAATTGAAAGTAATAAATGGTGGAACAGGTTAGAAAGAGAATGTTAGAATCAGCAAACTTGGAAATACACTAAAACAAAAATCATCCTAATTGAAGTGCTTAGGAAACAAAGAGAAGAGGAACAGGAGAATATCATGCCATACTTGGTGTGTAAGGTGTCCTGGCGTTCAGAGCACTGAGTTTACAGGCAAAGATAACTGACACAAAAAGAGGAGTGATGATGCGACGACATTCAAAGAAAAATAATAAGGGTCTCCAAACTGATGAAAGACATGCATCCTAAACTCTTAAAATACACATCAATTTCAAAATACAAAAGTAACAATAAATCCATCCCTAGGTACATGATGCTACACAATGACAAGATATTGATTGATTGATTGCCTTATTACAGGATCTTGCTCTGTAGCCCATGCTGGCCTTGAACTCACTGGCTATCCTCTTGTTTCATCCTCCCAAGTGCTGTGAATACAGGTATATGCCACTAGGCCCAGCTAACAGTAACAAGATCTTAGAGCCAGGAAGGAAGAAAGGAAGGAAGGAAAATAAAGATTGATCACTCAGTCATGTGAGGACCAATAGTAATAGGATCTGTAAATAATAGTAGGGGTAGCAAACGATTATGTTTCCAAATGCCAAGAAAAAAATGTGTATCTTAAAAATTATAACTGAGCATTTTTGTTGAGAATTCAAAGTGATTTGGGCCAGAGGCGAAGTAATGAATTTACCACAATTACATAATAGCTAAAATAATCATAAATGTTCTTAAAGCTGCAGGAAAATGATCCCAGATGGGGGCTTTGGAGTGAAGTAAGAAATGTTGATAAATATGTTAGTGTTTTAGCAACTCAGTGAAGATAAACGATGGAGAAAAGCAAGATGGAATGGAAAGGGAAGGGAGTGGCACTGCCACTGCGAATGGCGCTGAATTGTTCTGAGATCCCCAGACGGCTCAAAACGACGAGTGTACTTTCTTGCTAGACTTAGACCTTGTTATTTGTGAATAGTAACATGTGAAAGCAGCCATCGTAGCCATTTGAGAATCTGTGACACAGAAGGAAAAAGCAGGGAGAATGTCTGTACAGAAAAGATTTCTGGTGAAACTGGAATACCTGCAACGCCAGGAGATGGCGGGGAAAGGAGCAAAGAGGGATACCAGGACTATCTTCAGTGCTCTGCTCTGCAGAAGACACCTACATCAGGTGACCCTCGGGTACCTGTAGCCACTCCTCTGAAGAGCAAGGAAAATATACACTCCTCATCCCAGGAAGAAGCCGCTAGTAAGACACTTTGAGAAAGAAGCTCCCACCTCTCCTAATTCTTCACACCACAATGACTACAGCCATAATGACACCACAGGAGTTGGACACGCCAGACCCAGCTCTGTTCTGTACCTCAGCCATCACCATCCTCAACTAGTTCACAACCTGGACTCCAGACCCTCTGCTGCATCTGACTGCCGTCTCGGCACCAGCCCAGCTCTGCTGCCAGAGAGCTCAAGCGCCCACTCTGTACCCTGGAGTCCATGGAGTTCTGAACACATCCATGCTCTAATTGCCACCTCCTGCCTGCTTCAAGAGAAGTATCTGTTGTACTGCATACCAACAAGGAAGCAGGGAGTGCCTCTGCCTGAGACATGGGTGCTAATGCTGTCTCAGATTTCAGAGTAAGAGCTCTGCAGTGAATATCTATGTTTCAGGACCTGACTTCTTGACTACCCTGGTGCCATTCACAGTCAATTATGGAGCCGTTTGTGTGAGCAATATCTCAAACACATCCACAATATCCCTTGAGTGAGGAAAAACAAGGAGAATCCCAACAGCCACTGCCACCCAAAATCCCCAAATCCCTTACCACCGATAAGGACACTCATATAAAGATCAACAAGCTATCAAACAAAGAATTCAAAATAACTTTAAAAAGCAACCTCAAAGGCGTTGAAAAATATAGAGAACATTCAATAAAATCTGGAAATTAATTAGCAAAATTAGAAATTTAACAGAGATTATAATGATTAGAGTAATTCTGGATCTGAAGAATACAACACAGCACAGGGCACCACCGACAGAACTAATAAACAGAAGATGAATGTGTGAGCTCAAAGACTGGTTATTTGAAAACTGAAAGAGAAATAAAGAGAAACATAATGAACAAATTCCACAGAATTTGTGGACCAGCATCAAGGCAGCTAACTGAACTATAGTGGGTAGGAAAGGAGAAAAAAGGGAGAAGGAACAGTGGGAACATTTACAGAAGTAAGAGGTTAAAACTATTCAAATTCCAGGAAAGATATATGTATCCTGGTTTAGGGTACTCAGGGACGCCATCCAAGCTTAATCCAAACAGGACTTCATGAAGACAAAATTAAACTATCAAAATTAAAGGACAGCAAGAAGGCACTGAAAGCAGTAAGTGAAAAGAAGCTCAGAGCTGACAGATAAAACTTATGAGTGCGGAGATCAGCAAATGTCTCAGCAGAAGAAAGTGGGATGAAGTATTCAAAGAGCTAAGAGAAAAAAGAAAAGAACCTTGCCATAGCACAGTTGACATTGTTGTCTTTTTTTTGAGAATGAAAGAGATAAAAATTTCCCTAGACAGACAAAAGCTGAGGAGGATTATCACTACTAGAACCACCTTTTAATAGAATTAGTAAAAGTAAATGCATAGCCAAAATTAGAACTTTTTAATATGATGTTATTATTTATATCTTAAGTATGAAGGTTATAAGAAAAAATATATTCAGGACCAGCCTGAGCTACAGAGTGAGGCCCTGTCTCAAGAATATATCTATATATCTATATCTATCTATATAACAATAACCATAATCACTTCCATATAATATGAAAAGATGCAAATTGTGACATCAGAGCACAACTTGTTTTCTAAAGAAATCTTGGCCTATATGCGACAGAGGGCATGGACAAAAAGTATCCTTCATGTTCCCAATGAAAATAAAACCAGAACTGAACACTTAGCAATACAAACAGAAAAGATTCACCAAGGTATACTATTTATCTCAATATAGCTTAACATTTAAAATGAATGAGCTACAAGTAACAGCTTCAGCATAAATTGACCTAATAAATACAACAATTAGCAAAAATAGTCACTAAAGAAATACTCAAAATGTCTCAACTACATGTAAATCAACTAAAAATGCATTGCTTAACAGTAGAGCTACAAATGATAAAGTGTAAGGAAAAGCAAGGCAAAATCAACCTGTAGGCTTGACTGGTTTGAGAAATTAGTGAGGGGGTGCACAGAAGACCCCAAATTACCTGAAGTATTTTATTATTTGAGCTGAGAAGTAGTGTATTGGTTTAACCTTTAATATTTAAGTCATGTACCCTATATGTGCTATATATTCCATAACAAAAAAATTAAATTTTAGAGAAGAATATAGAAGATTCAACTACATGTCTTTACAACATGCCCTTTCTTCTCAGACACCTGGGAAAACTCAATTATTATACAGCGACAGATTTTGCTTCAAAGTAGAAGAAAAAAAGAGATAATTGCTCTGCATCTATCTGTGCCTGAGAAGTTACAGCCCATTGGGAAAATCCAGGTGTTCAGCGATGCCAAGAGATGTCTATCTGCCAAGATTTAATTCAAGAGAATGGTGTTTACAGTCTCTTCATTTTATTCTCCTTCAATATATATTTCCCAAGGAAAAAGCACATATCAAAAAATAGAGCAGTTGGAAAATATGCAATTAACTTGGTCTCTGATATTAAAATATTTGAACACGATACCTCAATCCACACAGGAAAATGAGCCATTCCCTAAATGAAGGGAAAGGAGAAAAGTCTGACATCATTCTCTCATAAAAAAGAACTTCTCCTCGGAAAGTATACACAGATGGCACCAGGGTTCCAACTACTATCACTGAAAACAAGTGCTGTTCTCAGAGAGGCTGGGATCCACGGATGGACCCGGGTGGACTTAGGCTTTCCCACAGTGCATAATCTTTGTGGGGAAGTAGGGAAGGGGTAGAAGCCCAAACACAAGCTAAAAAAAACTGACAATGGGCTGATCTGAGGGTTTTCATAGTTTTTTTTTTCCTTTCTCCCATATATCTCACAGACATAATGAAATATTTAAATGATGATAAGTATATAGAAATGGTTAGCAGTGAATTCACTTCCAAAATTTTGATTCATTTAATGGAGATAGCTCAAGAACAGAAAGGAAATTTTATAAATTAGATTTTTGGACTGTGTATAATCCAAAGTTGAGAACCTGCCATGGGTAGTGAAATGGCCTTTCTTAGAAAGACCATCAATGTTTCAATTCTAAAAGACACCTTAAATTCTTTTGGGCCGCACTGGGTCAATTATCTTCAGGCACACTTTCCCCCAGGCCTGTCATTTTGTGGAATTACATTAAATTTTGTTAAAAGCATTCCATAAATAATGAATTATGACAAAATAATTTATTACTCACTTAAATGCCATAAAATATTAAACACGGAATTTAAGAATAAAAATGTAATTTCTAATTCACATTTTTATGCCAGATAATAAGGCGTAAATCTTCCACTATCCTGTGTATGCGTGGGGTGGGGGGAGGGTAATTTCACTTGATTGCTTCCTTTCAGGTTCCTGGAGGCAAATGAGAAGGAAAAGTCTTTATACTCAACCTCCCTGGAACAGCAGTGACCCTGGATGTAATGAAAAAGAAAGTCAAAACCATAACAGGGGATCTTTTGCCAAACTCAGGATCGCCATGGTGATGAAAATTAGGTATTTGTGTTCCCTGAGTGCAGCTATTGTAATGATGATTCTTAAGGGCCCTTCCTGGTCTATCCTGTTCTCTCACTAGGAGGAGGAGGACAGATGAGGTTCCAAAGAGAATCTTTCCAATGTGAGCCAAGAGCAGTGAAACTCTTTCCATAATGAATTTCTTCTGCATATTCTGCTGACCTGATCCCCTATCACTGTTTTATACCTGATGACATCTTATAACACTTTGAGTAGACAACATTTTCATGAAGTCACTTTGGACTGTATCTTAAATATTGATATTATTTGAAGGTTATACTATTGGTACTAAGTTCTGCACTACCATTTCCATCATTTCTCTTTGGCTGGTGTAAATAATGTACAATTATATCTACAGGGAAGTAATAGAGTTTGGGGTTCTGCCTCCTTATGTTAATTTTTTCTCCTTTTTTTCTGGCCAAATTAACTTGATGAATCAAAGAAACAAAAGTACTCGAGAGTGCCCCTTTTCCTGCGTTATAATACATTATTTACTGCTGTATATTATTTTCTATTAAGGTCTTGCCCCTAACAAGTTTAAAGTACAACAAGCAAGAGAAAACCTCAGTTTTGAGAACGTATTTGAATTGCTTGAAATTACATAAAAATTATGCATTAGAAAGCATCCACATGTCTAACAAGTTTCATGAAGACAAAATGATGACAATAAATGCTATTTCTTTGAAATTCACATTCTTCTGGTACTGAGTCTTATTACATTAAAAAATTGTTTAGCATTTGCAAGTGGTTAGATATGCTACTATCTATATTCTTGCAGAAAATGTAACTGAATAAGAAACCCAAATTAAATTACTACTAAATAACCTTATAATTGTTGACACATGCAAGGTATTATTTAAATTTTAAAATTTATTAAAATTTCTATTATGCAACCATAAACCAGATTACAAAAATCTAGTTAAATGCCTATATGTTTTCCAGAGGAACTTTAAAAAAAGTTCAAGGATGTATTTGAAATATGCATTATAATATAGATGAGGTTAACAAAAAACAACCTTCCCTTTTCTTAGAAAAGTACTCATAAATACATGCTTTTTCATAAATATGTAGTATTTCATAAATATGTACTTTTTTGAAGAATATAAACCAATGCTGAGGACAGAATCAATTTTGACACAGGTCAAGAAAAAAGAGCCATGGGATAAAGATCTGGTGTGTGGGACTGGAACGCTGGTGAGACGCCACATCACCTGGAACAATGTGGACATCGTCTCTCCCCGTCGTCATCCTACCCATCTCATGCGTTTCAAGATCTTAGGCACTTTCCTGATGAGTTTGCTCTCTAACACACACTCTGTGGCATTTGGTGGCCGCTTCTTGGGTCATGACTACCACTCATTCCACTCTGATTTTTCCCTATCCAGAGAACCATGAATACAGTGTCTACTTGAGCATCAGACCTGTTAGGGCAGGTTTGCAGTGATGGAGGAAAGTTAAGATATGACAAGCACATGAAGCAACTAAAGATGCTCTATTACACACAGCTGTTAACACGCCATCCCTCTGTCTACCATTCCTAATGTGAGGAATTTCATTATGGCAACTGCCCTCCAGGGATCCTACACATCGTACCAAGTCAGTGGGATACCTCTCCTTCTTTTCACAGTAGACAACCTTGCATGGCCCACTTTCTGGGTTTTCAAATGCCGTTCACATTACATGTGGAGCAATTTCTTACTTCCACGTTGTGCCTCGCTTTTGTTAAACTCACATTTTGAGGAGAGGCAGGATGCTGATGGAGACTAAGAGAGGCTGAGAACCCACATTTCAAACCCTAGCAGTCATGATGGTGCTCATCTAGAGTTACCTCAGATTCATTTTGACTCCCCTTTTCTAATAACATCCCAATTATTCCATATGAACCATTTTCCCCGTAGAATACCATGTTAGCATGAAAGAATTTTTCTTTCCCAGGCCAAAAAATGAACAAAGTTTTTGTTCCTCTAGCCTCATGTTTTCAGTAGATATTACATCTTGGGCATAGCAAAATAAAGACCTAAAACAAGGACTCTACCTCCTGGTGACATCTTCGAGACATTATGTACTAATTGCTTATGCCCAGACCCTCACAGAGGTTCTGGTTCTGTTTCTAGCCAAAGCCTTAGGATTTTCTTCAATATTTTGAGCTATCCTGTCCATCAGTAAATTCTTTTATAGCTTAGGTCATGCATCACCAGTTTCTACTCCGACAACCAAATAGAACTAACTGGTATCATGGAGACGTTTGCCTGCCAAAGACCACCTGTTCTGAAGTTATTACTACCAAGTATGTGAAAGAAATCATTGTAAATTTCCTTTTACAAGTCTTTCACTACTTGTTTCATAAAATTTACTTTTAAGTTGAGCTCAGTACACAGGCCTATCATCTCAGCACTCTGGGAGGCTGAGGGGGGAAGGCAGCAAGTTCAAGTGTAAGCTGGACAACTCAGCACCACCTTGTTTCAAACTTCAAAAAGTGGGAGGTACTGGTGATGGACCAGAGTGTGAGTAGCTTGCATTTACACTCCAGCACGGCAAAAAATAATAATAATAATAATAATAATAATAATCTCGAAACAAATATACATATGTTTAGGTAATAATTACAATTACTTTTCTGATGCAGCTATCCTTGAACACTTTTAGAAGACCTGCAATTTATGACCTTTCTTCAATTCTTAAAGAACTGGGTATCCACAGACCTGTTAACGGGTATTTTGGTGACTTCCATATTTTAGCTATAAAGTCCAACAGCGTGGAGGCTTTTGCAGGCAAATGGAAGAAACTTGAGAACATCATGCTTAGTGAAGTGAGTCAGAAGCAGAAGGTGAAACATCGAATGGTCACTCTGATATGAGAAACCCAGATCACAACTCCTATGGAACTTAAAATGAAAAACAAAGTGAAACAGGGGGTTAGGGCAGGGAGGTAAAGAGGTTGTGGGAAGGGGGAGGAACAAAAGGAGAGTGGGAAAGTCTTTGTCCCCTTGACAAGATACCTATGTGCACAAAATCCTCAACTTCATTGTAAACCTTAAATCTTGCACTAATACATATCAATAAAATGGGGGAAAAGAGCTGGGGCTATGAGCATCAACTCATTACAGTAGGAACCTTCTGTCATTATAATTCCTTGCACTTAAAAAGCTCCAAAAGGACTATTTATACCAAACTCAACAGCTCTAAAAGAATTTTTCCATACAATCCCTAACAGATGGTCAAATGGTCTCTTTTCAATCTTTTGTTAGCATGAAGCTGTAAGATTATTTGATCAATGTATTGCATGGTTATGACACCTTACCATCAGATCATTCTTCCTTATGTTGAATAGGATGCAATTTGCCACCTTATTCCACATTCTGGTGCCTTCACATTCTGCAGAGACGTCTGTCTATCTATTATATTTCTCCATGTGGGACAACTTCCATAATCTGGCTTCTTTACAAAGATCTTAAAATAGCTATCCAATCCAATAGAACATAAATCTTGCCTTTAAAAAGCATCCCATACATATGATAGAACCACGTGAAATCTATAGGTCAAAAGAGTTGTTTTCAAATTTTCTTAAAGGTTCTTAACATCAGTAAAATTCAAGGAGGAGATTTAAACAGAAACAACAAAGAATGCTTTGAAATAAATAAGAACTATTGTGTAAAATTTCATGGGGACGTCTTTAAAAGAATCAATTCCTGATGGTGAATATTTTTTCCCAGTCTGTAGGTTCTCTTTTTACAATGTTGATAGTTTCGTTTGCTGTGCAGAAACTTTTTAATTTGACAAGATCCCATTTGTTAATAATGGGGATAATTTCTTTTGCTCTTGGTGTCTTGTTAAGAAAGTCTGCCTACCCCATGTCTTTTAGAAATTTGCCTAACTTGTCTTCTAGAAGATTTAGTGTTTCATTTTTAATGTCTAGGTCTTTGATCCACTTTGATTTGACTTTGGTGCCTGGTGACAGGTGTGTGGCTAGATTCATTCTTCTGTGTGTGGATGTCCAGTTTTCCCAACACCATTTGTTGAACATGCTGCCCTTTTTCCATTGTATGCATTTGGCCCCTTTGTCAATGATTAAATAATTGAGGGGGTTTGGGTTTGTCTCTGCGTCTTCAATTCTGTTCCACTGGTCTATCTGTTTATTTTTGTGCCAGTACCAAATTGTTTTTAGAAATATGGCTAATAATAGCTAGAATATGGAAGTCACCAAAATGCCTATCAACAGACCAGTGGATACACAAACTGTGGTATTTATACACAATGGAATGCTATGCATCTATAAAGTCCAACAGTGTGAAGGCTTTTATAGACAAATGGAAGAAGCTTGAGAACATCATGCTTAGTGAAGTCAGAAGCAGAAGGTGAAACATTGAATGGTCTCTTTGATATGAGAGTCCCAGATCACAACTATCTCATGGAACTTAAAAAGAAAAATAAAGTGAACCAGGGGGCTAGGGTGGGGGAGGAGGGAGGGAGAGGAGGAGAGTGGGAGGGCCAGAAAGAGAGTGGGAAAGCCCTTGTCACCTTGACAAGACACATATGTGTGAAAAATGCTCAATTCCATTGTAAACCTTAAATTTTGCAGGGATACATATCAATAAAATGGGGAAAAAAGTAAAAAAAAAAAAAAAAAGGAATCAATTCTTAAGAATCAGTGTGGCTTTAAGGCCCACTCCACAGCACGTACAAAGTCCTGAGTTCCATCCCTAGAATGACATCCAAAAAAAAGTACACTTAAAATTACCCCCC